>JAJODA010000599.1:0-33790 GCA_021730345.1 Fusarium cicatricum
ATACTATAGTGGGTATTTATTAAAGAGAGCTATAAAAGAGAGATTAAAAATACCTTATTCTATTATTAAGGAAATAGCTATAAAGGCCCTTATTTATTATATATAATAAAGGGAATATAAGGGAAGCTTTACTTCCCTTATTAATAAGCTCTCTTTATTTAATAAGAGAATATAAAGAGGCTATATAGGCGCTAAACTAACCACGTGGGCGCTTCTTTGTTTAATAGGTCTCTTTAGTGAGTTTGCGGTTAAGCTCGTTGAACTTGGAGTGCACGCCCTTGACAGCTTGGAAAATCCAGTAAGCAGCCCTGGACTGGTCCCTGTCGTCGGTCTGATCGAAATGATCGCTGCAGGACTTGTCGTCAAACGGCTTGCAAGTGTTACCCATGGAACTGCAGCCAGCAGCACCAGACTTGCCCGAGGTGCCGTTGGCGACGTCGTCTTCGAGGTTCATCAGCCAGTTCCTCTCGCGATCTATGTTTAACTTGGTCAGCACTTGTTCGATTGAATCGGATAAGACTTGGCTCTGTACAGAGAGCAAGTACCTACCATCTTCCATCACAATGAAGTTGTCAAGCCACGTTCCCGCCCTTACTTCGGTCCAGAGCTCTTGGGCGCCCTCAACAGTCGCCAGGTCCCAGCCCTTGCAAAGCCCGTCCTTGGTTCCGCCAACGTAGTCTTTATCGGTCAGTCTATACCCAGCACTTAGTGTCCGTTACAGTAATCTTACCTGGGTCTTTCATAGGGTTAAAGTCCTCGAATCCCGAATTATCTGGCTCACTAGACGACGTAGGGGCCGGAGTTGCGTCGGTGACCGGATTTGCGCCCAGGTCTACACTCGATGCAACGCCTGGTACAAGGTCCGAGTCTGCGTCGACCACGAGGGATGGCGTGGCGGCTGGCTCGTCCTCCCGCTTGACTAGAGGAGCGGGCAGCGGCCAAGAGTCATCTCGCTTTGCCGCTGGAACGGCGAGCGGCGAGGCAGATGCCGAGGTGGCAAGAATCAAGAAAGAAGTAAGCTTCATGGTGAGAAGCAAACTGAAGATAAAAAGAGAGTGAGAAATAAAGGACAGGATGCTTATGCAACGAGATAGCGATCGTGATGAGACTGTGTGTCTGTCTGGTCTCGAGTCTAAAGATGATGGCCAACGGCGAGCCTTTATACAACTTCTCCGGCAGGCCACTTTAATCCGTGATTGATCCTCTTGCTTTGACTATAATACCATGTTTTAATTCGAATTCTTGGCAAGTAATCACTACGTGATACATTACTGCAAAATCAGAAGATTATCAAGGATCTCTCGTGATGGGCCGTGGAGACAGTCAGCGTTTTGTGGACTTGCCAAGAGTCGTACATCGGGTATCGGGTCTATGTACTGCTAGGGATGCCCATCCCAAGACTGATCATCACCTAAGCTAGCCTACAGCCTTACCCGCGTCTTTTAGGCAATTTCTTTATATGTGGTGTCTCTGTTTCAAGTAGAGGGCGATCATGCGGGATGGCGAGCGAGTCTGCCGTTCATCTGATTCCGTTTGTCAAAGAACATCCTAGATATGGAACATACTTAGACGTACAAAGAAGACAACCTGGTATAACCACGCTTTGCTAATATTCCCGCACCTGGATGAACGAACCCAGCTACGATTTCCATACACACCCCCATGTGCTTAACATTAACCCTCCTCCAAGTTACGTACAGTATATCTTGACGAAACCAGCTTATTGACGTCGTTGCTGTTGGTTCCTCCTTGAACATGCAGGGGAAACGCAAATAAAGGATCACACTAATGCAGGAGGGGTACTTTGTGAGGTGGAGTTTTTCAAGATTATGTTGACGATGATGAGGATAGCAACCCTTAATCTCCGATGGTCGTACGGGCCAAAGTGCAAGGATCCAGGGGGGTTGTGTGTGTTTTATTACGATGAGTGTTTCGACCATCAACCATGTGTTACTCCAAGCATGGCCAATGAGTAGCTAAGGTTTGATGACCATGCCACGGAACGGTCCGTCCTTACCGGCGAAGCGTGGCACAGTCCAATCAGATTGATTCAGATATTTCCTTATTTTTCTGGGCTGAAGATCAGTTCCTGGTGCGGATGTTTCATCTGATGCGATCAAAATCCCTAGGCCATTCTTTGGGTCATAGAAACAGGGATTGACTCTGATATCTATGTCCGTGGGCACGACCAAGTGCTCCGTAGCTCTCTGCAACTGAACCTTTGGAAAGGAGTGAAAATTAGCAAGTATACTCATAACATCTTGCTACGGTTACGATGACAAACTTCTTGCCATGCTTAGATTTGACGCTTGCAGTGAAGGTTTTCTTGCTGTTCGACTGAACATAGTTGCTCGAAGTAGAAACCAGCCAGCAGCCCGCTCAGATCTTGTTCTTTGTTCAATGACTTGCTTACCTCGTTATGGGCCCTGCCAAGAGAGACTGTGTTGTTGGCTCAGCGACTTGGCTACCTTATCGGGAACCTCGCCAAGAGAGACGGCGTCGCTTGCAATGAGAGCACCATTGGTTGACTGGATCTGGGTCTCGGCGCCATCAGCTGCTTCGGGTCATAATATTCGGCTGCTTTAAACTGAGCTTGGCCGCTTACGAACTGCACCAGATTTATGTCGAGTGGGGATAAGTGCAGAATCGCTAGCAGGAGTTTTCAGAGCTACGGAACCAGCTTCATGCTGAACAGGATGGATGGATGTTACGAACTGGCAACCTCCGTAACCACAAAATGGTCGGCTTCACCTTGGGATATCATGCACCAAAAACCAGTCTGATTTCTAGTAGCAAACTTGGATAGTAAAGCAAAAAGCCGCAGTCATTAACCCAAGTCTCCTCCGGACATCACACTGCCCTTTACCCAGCCTTGTTACGACCCTCCTTTCAACACGCAGGGGTTCGTTGGATAAAACTGACACGGCATGACATCTACTACAAGTACACAGATCCAGTGAGTTCCAAAAGCAACATTCAACTTCTTGACGTCAACACTGACGACTTCAACTTCCCATTATGCAGCCGCTCGAGGTTTGAGGGGGTATTCCCTAAGAATTCGCATAAATCTCATGGCCCATTCTTATGTCCGGAGTAGCTCCCGACGTGAGAGTGTTCTTAATTCTATAAAGTGTGGGTATGCCGAAAACGCCTGATTGCAAGATGGTCATACTCCATTCAGGGAGACTTAAAATCAATTAGGTGTGGTTTTTTTCCTTTCATATTTATATGAGCTCGTCATGTCTTATCGGCTTCATGCATTCGTCGACCGAACTCTGTGTCTTACACTTCGAATACAATGGCGATGAATGTTCATCTTCAAAATCGTATGATGCTGCATAGTATGCCGAAACTGACCAAAGAAACGAGAAGAGGTTCTTGACGATCCCGGATTGAGCAAAGAGCTCATATTGGCATCTTCCAAATCTCACTGCATCTTCTACGATATTCTACCGGGGCAGTCTACATCGGTCAAGCTTTCCGGAGCGCCAAGGTCGGTAGAGAGATTGTGTCACTGGCAGATTGCGACGTACTCTGGCCCTTGGAAGCTGGGGGATGGTATGTATACTTACATCAGTACGTGTTGCCTTCATAGTCTTATATTTGGAGAAGCGTGAATAGAATCATCCATGCAAACTCGCGGTATCATCACACCTTCTTTTTGCGTCATACTATCAACGATCGTGACAAGTTTACATTGGCCTCCTCAGCAGTGACCTTTCTTCATCGCACACAAGTCAACGGACCCAGGTCAAGGAAATATGCTGAATCTCAAGATCCGTTTTGTCAATAAGAAGCCGCTAGATGTCAACTGTGAGTTCTGATCTCGATGCCATCATCGGGATCATTAGGGGTGGAGTCTAGTTCATGCGCCGTCCCCTTTCCCACTCAATGTCCCACTCTCGGGACCGAAGGCTCGGGACCGAATGGCTCACTGGTTCCGAGTAGAGTAATTGAAGACGGGAAACCAAGATCGGGATATCTAGGACCGTGAGAACTGGCCGATCAATTCCTTTGGAGGTTATGCCAAGGCATAGGCAACATCAATATGGTGCAGATAGATAAACTATTGGGCCAAGGATGACGCAAATCACATTGGCGTCCTCCACCAGGTGACTTTAATGGAAGTAGAAGACACTGGCTTGGCCTACATCTGTATATGTATATAAGGGGTTTACGTTGTCTTCTAGTTCTGTCTATTCATTCAAACTCTTGCCTACCTAGTTCAACCACACTCTCCAATCGAGTCAGATCGTTTTATTCTCCTTGAGCTTTTACTTCAGACATAAACCATCTTAAAATCTCATCCCTACTATCACGAGTCACCACAGCACCACAATGAAGGCCGTCCTCGCATCAATCGCCTTACTCGCAGGCCTGGCCCATGCCCAATTCGACGGGCTGATCTCAGTCCGTCAGGGAGAATGCCCCAAGTTCGAAGGCACCGAGTCACCTCAGCCCATCTCGTACACTCAGGTCAACATCTGTGACGACCTCTCCAGCATCTGTCCCGAGGGAAAATGCTTCGTGGGCGTATCGGCTCTCGCCACGGGAGCCAACCAGAAAGCACCGCTCAAGATGGGAGCTTGCCCTGGCTCTGACTGCGCCGCGGACTGCGTGACCTGGGATGTCAAGGCAGAGGGCAACCAAATCAGAGTCGACTGCGGCGAGTTCACCGGTCAACATTTCTTTTACTTGGGCGTCTAGTCAAGGTAGCCCCAGACATGTACGCAGCGCTGGATAGGAGGCAAAGATACAGTAACTGAGCACCTGTTCACCACTTTATGAAAGAGCACAACAAATGTTATGTCACAACAGTATGAGTCAAGTGCACAGTGATTGTTGTATAAATACATGATACATCACACTCCGAAATTAACATACGGAACCCAGTGCAGTGACTCCAGCGCATCATCGTCACTGTCGTCATATGAAACAATGTCTCTAGGCAATGCACCCGTAGACAGTTTCCTCGAATAATTCAGCTGCATCACTAATAAACTCATAACTTCGGCACTCGCGTTTGTTGTGAAACTTTGAAGCTAAGAGAGAGAATGAACAAAAAAGGTCGTGTCGAAGGAGAGTAACCAGCCTGTGGATAAGTTGGAGATGCCTCGACTTGTGGAGATGACGTTGAAGCCTGATTTTATGGGTTGACTTCTTTCATGCATTCATCAGTAAGTCTTGGCAAAGCCTTGATCTCATGATAGGGATTAAGAAGCTGGATCATCAGCTATTAAGCTAAAAAGGAGATGAACTCATCCCAGAGTATCTCATTGATAACATTATTCTACATACTTGAGGCATCATCATCGGAAATACCAGATATACGTGCCCAGGAGCCATTGTTTTACATTAACCGAGACAACATGATAATCAACATGATAATCAACATATTGATATTATCGGCCAACTTTGATAGCCCGTCTAATCCCGGATAACACCTTACAGAAGTCGGAAGATAGAAAAGGCGACGCCAACAGCTGCCAACAAACCAGATACAGACGCAGAATGGGCCATGTTGGTCTCGGTCGTGATAGATGTAGTAACAGCGGTCTCGTCAGAATTTCCGGTGGACTCAGTAGCAGCATCCGTCTCCTCGGCGTCAGACTCCCTAACCATGATAGTCTCGGCGGCCTCAGTTTTGATCTCAGTAGCCTGAGTAGCTTCAGAGCTGGTAACAGCAGAGCTTGTTTCTTCGTCGGTGGCGGGAGCCTCAGCAGATGCCTCAGTCACAATGATCGTCTCAGCCTCGGTGGCCGAAGCGGTTGGCTTGGTCTAGTCGAGAGTAGCCTCTTTAGTAGCGGGAAGAGACGTAATCTTATCCGCCCTGATCGGGTAGCCAAGCTCTATATGTGCTACTAGATATTGCAAAGGCGTACATCAATATGAAAGGGAGCATACCTTCATAGACGCCAGCGCCGAACCCGGTGGCCTTCTCAGCATCGGAGGATATGCCGCAGTCAGACTTGGCACATTCTACAAAGTAATGTTGAGGAGAGGACATCTTGCAGAAGCAGAGATACATGTTGGGCCTTTGCACGGCATAGGAGGATGCTCGGTGACCACATCCTGGAAGCACTCGATCTATACCCAAGCAGAGGTTATCATGTCTTGAATTTATATAGTTTGGTAATCTCCGTATAATTCAGGGGACCAAAACAACCTTGGGGAATAGTTATATCGAGGAACCGTAGACGCACAGCGCACTCGGTGACGTCGGTCTGGGCTGCGGCTGAGGAAGCGATGTGGAGATGCAAATAACAAGATGAAGTGATCTGAACCGTGTCGTCCGGATAGAGCCAAGAAGTTTGGCTTGTACGCCAAACCCCCAGAGCCAAGAAGATTCGGGTGCCCATGGTCTGTTCGTGTCCACCAACGATCGATATTCTGTCCAGGGAGGGCTTGTGCTCGTCTCCGAGGGACTCGAAGTGGTGGAAAGGTCAGGTGGTGGAATGTTCTTGGTTAATTTGCAGGGAGAGAGTGTCGAAAATGAAAAGGTTTTAGCCGACTTCAGGAAGCGAGGTGCGCATGAGGCCGTCTGGAGCTTTACGCAAAAGAGGCTCCCGGTCCCCAGGATGAGCTATGAACAGCAACACCAAGTATATCAGAGATTAGATGCCAAGAAGATAGTACATTTATCAAGAAGGATAGAAATTCAAGAGGCAATCCATGCTGCACCTACACTTGCGCAGAGTCTCGAGCAAGCATACTTGGATGAACGTCATACTCGTCGTCACCCAGCCAGCTTAAGTTGACTACCTACCTCAATTTACAGGTATTCATGCGCCCGCATCCTTCGTGGCTGAAACTAGCTATGTGGAATCAATCATGACCGTCCTCTTATCGAGATTAACTAGGGACAAAACTCAATTAACCTGGGCTGGCTGGATGACCCCAGGTAGCTATGAGTGGCTGTGCAGGTAGCGTGAGACCAGTTAGGTTCAATTGTCAAGGCGCAGCCATTCGCTGATCTTGTAGATACCATATTTGGTGATTCCACATCCTCTAGTCCTTCATTCGTGCAGTGGCTGAATTCTAGTCAATTGAGTCGGATGGAAAACTGCATCGCCCGGTTTGACTACCCGGACACCTCACGTTACTTGACGGGTAGCCGGCAAGAATGATTATACATGGCGTACGGCGTAGTGATCCTCCGTTTGATCTGCACTGCCCAGTAAGTTTACACGACGGCAAGCATTATGTAGAAGTATACCAGACTCAAAGAGATATATAAAATGTATCAGTTGTCTTCTTCCTTGATATGTCGCCGTCAATCAAACCACCACCGCATAATCATCTACATCACCTCCATCACTAACTCACCTCCCATCTTGACCATCCCCAATCATGGACACCACTACAAGCCGATCAACTTCCCATGGTGAATCCGCTCCGTGCCTCAAGGCAGCTGCTGGGTCTCCAGGCCACAGCTTGATGCCCGCCGACCCCGATAACCCCATGAACTGGTCATTCCTCAAGAAGGCCTACGTGTCAGCCTCTGCTTTTACCTTTGCCTTTGTTGTGTAAGCATCAAGCCCTCCACCGACACAGCTCAAGCACTAATCAATCAGCGTGTACGGGACCACTACTTACACAGCAGCCATCTCTGCCATCCCAGACGCCTTTGGCGTTTCGATGCACACTGCTCTCCTCGGGTATACGATCCCCTTCTTCGGCGTCGCTTTTGCTCCCCTCTACACGCCTCACCTGTCGGAAAGATACGGACGACGACCCATCTACCTCACCAGTCTTCCACTCTTCAGTCTCTGTGTGGTTGTCATTGGTCTAGCCACAAACATCTCAACACTGCTTGCCTTTCGCTTCCTTGCTGGTTTCTTTGGCGGGCCATGCCTGGTCTTGATTGAAGGGACCTTTGCCGACGTCTGGTCCGCTCACAAGACCGTGACCTATTATTCATTTCTGACACTTGCATCATACCTGGGTGCGGCTTTTGGTACGTCGATTCCGAGTTCTTCTATCAAGACAGTACTGATAGTGCACTGCAGGTCCCATTATTGGCGGATTTGTGTTTGCAGCCAAAGGCCCAGCTTGGTTGTCCTGGGTGACACTCCTCTTTGCCACGGCTGCAATGGCATTTGGTGCTGCCATGCCCGAAACCTACAACCGAGAGATACTGAGAACTCGCATCCGGTACAACAAAAGTGGCATCAAACTGTCCTGCGCGCAGAGCGGAGTGACTCTCCCTGAAATGGCCCACATCACTCTCCTTACTCCCCTCAAGATGCTCTTCACTGAGCCTCTGGTGATTCTCATCTCGCTCTATCTTGGACTCAACTTTGCCGTCGTATTCCAATGGTTCATCTCGGTGCCGGCCGCACTCAATGCAGCATACGGCTTCAGCGTCAGACAAGCCGGGCTAGCTTTCCTTTCTGCTGTTGGCGGAGTGGTGCTTGCACTCGTATCATCCTGCTTGCTGGAGGCTCTATTTTCTAAGCAGCCAAGACACGGCACGGAATCGATCGAGAAGCGACTCATTCCCGCAATGTTTGGGTCGCTTCTCGTCGCTGGGTCTCTCTTCTGGATTGGCTTTACAGCTGCCCCAAGTTTTCATTATCTTGTCCCCATCTTTGGCACCGCCGTTTACGTTTGGGGTAATGCCATGGTCCTCATCTCCTTCATCTCTTACCTGTTCGACGCATACCCTGCTGCCGGCACGCTCTCCGCCCTTACAGCAGCAGCATCTTTTCGACTTGTTTGCGCCGGAATCGTGCCTATCTTCATTCTTGACATGCTCAAGGACCTCGGCGGGGACTGGACGTTTGCCACTTTTGGCATCATCTCTGCCGTCATGATTCCATTCCCATTCGTTCTTTACTTGGTTGGCCCATCTTGGCGGGCGAAAAGTAAATACAGCCAAGACTCGGTATCTAATTCGTCAATGGAGATGTCGACTACGGAACGAGCTGCTTAGGCCGGGATGCGCGTTTAGTCAATTGAGTGTAGTAACTCGCTCATTGACGGTTCTCTTAGGATTTGGATTGTTGATACTGTCTGTTTATGGCTAAGAATGCATTAGGATATTGTTGCGGTTTCTTTCTCTTGGTTGTTTCTTGCATCGAGCTGCTTAGTTTGTCACGTCGCTTTAGGCCTGATAGGAACGGGAGTTAAATATTCTTTCATGTACCTTTACTTTACGTATCTACCATACCTCACGATAGCTTACTTTACTAGATTGAAATAGTCCTGTCGCATATTGATTTTATTCTCGCTCGAAGGTCACATTCCCGTCAACAAATTGTGTGCGTACCTACTCTGTCACGCAGAGAGGCCTTGAAAATCCTGACGTTGAAATGCCTGCGAGAGACATTGAAAATGATCACAGTTCAGATGATTCAGTAAACATCACATACCAATCTTGAAGCCAGACAATAAATATTGTTATTTACTTGTCAGTTATCGTCCTGTGGAGCAAAAGAACACGCAAGGCATTGGGGGATTCCACCTAAGCTAGGCGCTTCATAGTATTAGCATTGTCTATTAACGCCATACAAGAAACAGAAACAAACTAAAGTCTCGATCACAATGAGATTATCAGTATGATGTCGTGGCTAGATAACGCCATCATTTTGACTAAGGTAGATGTGAGATTCATAGCTGGGGCAGTGGCCCAGGAAACCCGTGTAAGGCGTCCCAAAAATAAGTCGACAATGAACGTTGAGAAGCCGCGGTAAAGCAACAAGGACAACATTTTAAACACAAATGCAGGGTCAAATTCATCCATAGCCACTAAAATCATCCCTCCCCCACAAGCTCAACCACAAAACACCACACTGATGGAAGCAGCAAACCGTCATCTTCCATCTCCTTCTGCTCAAGCTTACCCTACACCCCGGCCGATCCTTCTTCCGCCCCCGCCGCTTCCTCCGCCTCGCTCGCAAGGCTCCAGCTTGAACTCGTCGCAACGCTTCCGTCATCAACACACAGCATCACTTTCCCCCAATTACCAAGCTATTCCCTCGCCATATCTGCAGCGCTCTACCCACGCCTACATTCTTTGGAACACACAAAACAGAAACGAATCGGCCAATCCCAGCCATGGCGTCCTCAGACCCCAAGACCACGACCACGGAGGACAAGCCCGCCGAGCAGAAACCAGAGCAAAAGCCCACGGCCCTTGGCGAGGACGACGAGTTCGAGGATTTCCCCGTCGACGGTGAGCACCCTTTCTATTGAAACTCCCGCCTCTGTGATCAGCCACTTGAGAAGCTCCCTCGCCATCTCCCCTCGCCATCTCCCCCGGCCTTGAGCTCAGCTTCGACAATAGCAGCAGACACACAAGCTAACGCAGACTCTACAGACTGGCCGGAGGACCAGACCGAGGCTGCCAAGGGTAGCGGCGAGACAAAGCACCTGTGGGAGGAGAGCTGGGACGATGACGACACGAGCGATGACTTTTCGACGCAACTTAAGTGCGTACCGCCCCGAGCTCATGAGCTCTACTCAGCTATCGTACGAGACGTTTAGAAGCTAACAATCACGCAGGGAAGAGCTTAAGAAGGTCGAGGCGGCGAAACGGAGATAAATTACGTCGAGCGTAGGGCGAACGGGAACTGGAACGGACGGCATGGGATGCGGGGATAGACCATCAGAACTCATAGACTGGGTCGGTTAATGAATCAACACGCAATATTTTACACCAAATGTCTTGTCTCGAATCACGCTGGCACGGTGCAGGTCATGGACATACCGGCTTCTGCCGGATCTATTGGTATTGGATATTTATTTGTTTGCTACAGACTAGCCCTCCCAGCCCAACCTTTTTTCATTTTCATATCCCGTCATCAACAGGTTCATTTACGTCGTATTCCAAACATGGACATTATTTACTTACTCGACAACGCAGTAACACCGGGCAGCTCCTTGCCCTCGAGGAGCTCCAAGCTGGCGCCGCCACCGGTCGAGACGTGGCTGAGCTTGTCCTCAACACCGTACTTCTTGGCGACGGTAGCGGTGTCACCACCACCGATGATGACGATCTTGCCATCGTTCTGAACACCGTCGACAACAGCGTCGAGGGTAGCCTTGGTACCCTTGGCGAACTTGTCAAACTCAAAAACACCAGCGGGGCCGTTCCAGAGGATAGTCTTGGCGTCGGCAATAGCCTCCTTGTAGAGCTTGATGCTCTCGTCGCCGCAGTCGAGACCCATCCAGCCGTCAGGGATGCCCTCGGCGTCAGTGGCGTGACCGACGTTGGCGTCCTTGTCGAACTTGTCGGCAGTGACGTAGTCAACAGGGAGGACGAGCTTGACGCCCTTCTGCTTGGCCTTCTGAGTGAGCTCGCCAACAGTCTTGGAGCCGGCCTCGTCGAAGAGGGAGCCTCCAATGGAGACGTTCTCGAGGGTCTTCTTGAAGGTAAAGGCCATACCACCGCAGATAATGAGGGTGTTGACCTTGTCCAGCAGGTTGTCGATAAGCTGGATCTTGTCCGAGACCTTGGCACCACCGAGGATGGCAAGGAAGGGGCGCTGAGGAGACTCGAGGGCCTTGGCGAAGTAGTCAAGCTCCTTCTTCATGAGGAAACCAGCGGCCTTTTGGGGGAGGTCGACGCCGACCATGGAGGAGTGGGCACGGTGAGCAGTGCCAAAGGCGTCGTCTGTGCGTCGTCAGTATCACGAGATGGAGTGATGAGGGTATGGACAGGAATCGTCCGTGTCCGGTGGAAGAGAGTCTACTCACTGATGTAGACATCGCCGAGAGCGGTCAGGCCCTTTCGGAAGGTCTCAACCTGAGCCTTGTCGGCCTTGGTCTTGTTGCCCTCCTTGTCCTTGGAGCTACCCTCCTCCTCGATGTGGAAGCGGAGGTTCTCAAGGAGAACGACGGCACCGTCCTCGGCCTTGTTGACGATCTCCTCGACCTCGGAGCCGACACAGTCGGGAGCAAAGGTGACGGACTTGCCGAGCAGCTTCTCGAGCTCAGGGACAACGGGACGGAGGGAGTACTTGTCGTTGGGGGAGCCGTTGGGTCGGCCGAGGTGGGACATGAGGATGACGCTCTTGGCGCCGTTGTCGATGGCATACTTGATGGTGGGGAGAGCACCGACAATGCGCTGGTTGTTGGTGATGTTCTTGTCACCATCGAGGGGGACGTTGAAGTCGACCTGATAGAGTTAGCGGGGTTCGTGATGAGGTCTTGAGCGAGATTGTTATTGTGGAGGTGCGCAATGGCTCATGATTGAGAGAATCCAAAGCTCAAGAAGCAAAGAAGCCCAGGATACCACCGTAACCATCACATGTTGTGATGGCGACGAGCTAGGGGGAGCTCAACAATAAATGGCGGGGCAGCAAAACTTACTCGGATCAGGACCCTCTTGCCCTTGACGTCAACGTCGGTGATGGAGAGCTTGTTGGACAGAGACATTTTGACGGTTTCTGTATGCTTCAAATTGGTGTAGAATGAAGAGGAAGAGGAGAAGAAGAGAGAGTTCCGTGGTCTGATGGAGGAGGGGAGGAAGATGTAGGAGGACGAGGAGGAGGGGAGCGCGTCAAGGTGGGGGTGTCGGTGATGACGGCGGCGGGGCTTTTGCGGCGGTAGTAGCAGCTTGTGGGATGATGCTGTTATGGCAGAGACACCGCTAATGTCGCAGGCTGTGCTCAGCAACTGTAGAGCCTGTAATTGCCTGGGCGCCGGGGGCATTGGACAAGGAATCTACTACTGTAAAACAGCATTCCGTCCATCCAAGGGCCGAATATGGCGTCTTCTCGGGCGATTGAGGTGACCCTGCAACGGCCAGTGGAGATGGCTAACACCACCAACAGCTCACCACTCAAGCGCCAGCACGGGCTCCAGAACAGCAAATCGCCGGGCGACGGAGCGGAAACACGTCCCGGGTTCTGGCGATGCGGATGCGGCCTCCCGGAGAGATGCGGACCAGCCACTTCCGCCGCATCTATGTATGTACCTTGCTGAACCCGTTCGGGAGTGAGTAGGTAATAGTTGACATGGACATTGACGTGGTAGGCCAGGGGATGATTGCTGAAGTGGGACGGAGGTCAAGCTAGCAAGTGATAGAAGCTGCAAGAACGTAATGATCGGGATGGCAATGCTGGTGAGGTCGAAGACATTTTTAAGCAGAGATAGATGGATTAGATTAAGGCAAGGAATTAATTATGTTGCTGCTCAATCGACGGTACGGCGTTAACGGCCTGATCATAAACAACATCAGTCAATTCAGACTTGTCAAGTGCGCGCAGTAGCTTCTCACCTCACATATACGCCAAGCTTCATTAACCTTGGTGCATTTAACTTCTATCAAGACTACCATGACTACAGATCCCGGTGTCTCGGCACCATCCAGAACACACACAAAAATACCTCCGTGACGACCCTTACCGATCCGTTCCGTCATCTCCAGAAGAAACGCGACAAGCTCCGCCACGCCCGTTGTCCGAACACTCCTGAAACGCCATACCAATTCTCAGACCAACCCATAGGCCAGAAGTCAAAACCCGACAGGCAAATCAAGCCGTCGACGTCCCAGAATGTATCCGCCCTCTACTAGGTGGAACATCAGATGTCGGAGGGGCCGCCGCGACGCAAGAGCCATGTAAAATCGTACCAGAATAACAGAGCGTCTACCGTTGAGTCTTGGGCAATGGATGAGCATTGTTAATAGAGCAGCTTCATCTTGCCTCGCCGCATATTGTTCATCATGTTATCGTTTACTCGGTCGATGAGTTGGCCAGCGATAGATAGGCTGTCCAAGCAATACCGATTGTCGAGGCGAAAGGCTATATAGAATATCAGCTAAGTTGACATTTATCACGACACAACTTGGCAACTTACCAGCTGGAATTGCACGGGCATCAGGCGAAAGTTAACAACCTGCACAGCAGGCCACAGGCAGTAGTTGGCCTTGAGCGAGGGGATGTACATATCCCTGAGCTTGTGCGATATCGCACGTCGACCACCGCCTTCGGCAACAGTCATGGCAGTGAAGAAAACACCCAGACCGAAAGGCGCAAAGATAAGCTGATCAAACGCAACACGCTTCAAGGCTGGTACAAAAGCACTGGTCTTGGACATAGGGAAGATGCGCTCGAGGAAGCGGAGCCACTTGAATTGGACGGGCGCCATGCAGAAACCGTAGGCCATGAAACGAGTGAGGCGTTCGAAGTCAAAGGGCGGAGGCAGGTTGTTCGAGTCGGGGATCAGGTCATGGTCGGAGAAGGGGTTCTTGCGGTCGAGCTCGTGGATCTCGATGGCGAGGCCGTCGGTCTTTTTGAGGCCACCGGGCTGGTGAAGGGCTCGCTCTCTAATGGCGGTGATGGACTGGGCGACGGTATCGGCGATGCCACCGAGGATGGCGTTGGTGACCATCATGGTCATGACTATCAGTCATTGTCAGCCTGGCATGCTAAGAGTGCTGGTGCGCATCGAGTTTCTCGTCGTATGGGAGATCGCAGTCGACGCGAAAACGAGAGGGGGGGGCTACATACGAGGTCGTTCCTCATAGTATGAGTTGAATCGAGCCGTAAGTCTTGCGACGAGGGCCATTTCGATGAGAAAGACGATGGTATGCAGCAAAGGCTGTAACAGGGTTAGGTATCGTCAGCGTCGAGTCGCATTAAGGATAAGCGCAACAAGGATAAGGGAGTGTGAATAAATGCAACAAAGAAAACGATCAAACGAAGTAAACAATATTCAGATCATGAACGAGATGAATAAACAAATTAAAAAGAAATTTAAAACGATGACGATGTTGATAGGCAGTTGGAGAAAGACTGGGGAAAGCGACTAAGGTAGTGGCGACGGATCATAGAAAAGCAGGGTTTTGGTGTGTGCAACCTCAGTCAAAGTCACAAGCCCCCAAGACAGTCAGAAAGAAAAAAGAGTTGCAATAACGTACAATGCGCCCATAGATGTATTTCGAGTTGATGGTGCGGACGAACCGCCGCTGGTTAAGCTCCCACGTCATTTTGGATGATTTTGCGCTTGTCGACAAAGTCGTAGAGTCGAAGTAGGTGTTCTTTTCGTCGAAGGGAAAAGGGAGAGAGATCGCTAAGGAATGACGGTGGTTATTTGACCCAAGGATGGGCGGGCGGCCGTGGATTTGGGGTCCTTTTGGATGACGACAATCGCCACACGCTCGGGCGCGTAGAGGACACCTTCAAGACTGGGCCGACAGCTAACGCTTGTTGTATGAGTGACAGGCGACCTGATATACCGGGGGAATAGGTAGTAAAAGTAAAGATGGATAATGAAGATGGAGGTGAAGGGATGAAGAGAAACAAGAATGGTAACCCAAGGCCCCCGTCCGTCATCAAAGGCCATGTTCGTACCAAGTCATGCGACCAGCCTCCCTCAGCTCTGCAAGCGCCCACAGTGATTGGAGACTGACAGTGTCGCATTAGTCACAGACACACAGTATGTCAGCCGCTACTCCACGTTTCTCCATCGCTTCCGCCTCGCCTCAAGCAGCCTTGACTCTCTCGGCCTCAAGCCTCTTACACAACCTTGAATGCCGCATCCGTCATTCTTCTCCATGACGATTTCAGAAGTAGAAGGGCGGCTGCACGTTTCAAAATGTAACCAGTTATCAGTTATTGTCCCCTCACCGTCCCAGCCCGAAACCGGATCCTCATCGACACAGCCCTGTCCGTCGTGGATCACGTCTCCGGGGATCCCGGCCGGGGCCCGTTCACGGAATCAGGCCGGCTCCGAGAGCCCGTGATGCTTCAATCTGATACATGAAGTTGACCAACACAACAAAGGCGCAGCCAACATACATGCAGAGTCATGCGAGTGAAGGAGCTCACGACTGGTCCTCAATATCCCAAACTTATGGGTATTTTTAAGTGATGTCAGATAAGTGTCGGGTGCCCGGTCGCTACTCCATCTAGTAAGATAGCCAACTTGGATTTCGGGCGTTGCCTATTGTGAGTACCTTTGCGATGGTATTTGGTGGCGCAGTAATCCTTCTGCCTCGCTTAGATTGATACGTATGACAGCCAATAAGTCTCAAGCTTGATGCATAACAGTGCCATGATTGAAACGCGGTTGGTCTTGCAGAGGTCTAGGCATATGTTCTAGCATCACTCGTGTCCAGTCTTGCTACCCTATTTTCAACAAAGTGATACCAAGATGTTGTCAGTTTGTCTGCAACTGCAGAAGAACGTGTGATTGGGATCGATTCTCAAAAGACAGAGGGACATCAATGCATATTTCTGCCACCAAGTCGGTGCTTCTGGTTGAAAAGGTAGTCTTACAAAGCCTCCCCAACAGCGATGTTGGAGGAAATGAATGCTTGTTGGCACAGATCTCTAAGCAGGTATTCTAGTTTTAGACTGGGAGATATCACATCCTGTATTGGCTGGAACCTCAGCGAGCTAGCCTTTTAAAGTAGATTATGGGTCTTCTAGTTACCCGAGCTGGTGTAGTGGACGCACGCTGCGTTATCACGCAGCGTTACACCTGGGTGTAGTGTTGTGCCCGAAAGGGAGGTAGAGAGCCAGGTTCGAATCCTGGGTTCGGGAGCCATCTTTTTGCTCTGTTTACTTAGGCTTTTGTTGTGGTCAACAACTCTGCATGACAAGCTGTTCAAAGCTCGCAAGATTCTACACCAAGGCGATATGAACTCAATTTGCAGGTAAAATATGCAACCAATAAAAACAAGCTGTGTTAGCGCAATGGTAGCGCGTTGCTTTCCGGTGGCAAAGGTTCCAGGTTCGAGTCCTGGGCATGGCTTTTTGCGTCTGATTTTGATTAATGTTCATAAGCGCTATATACTTTTTTGTTGCCATGGCGGAACAAAGAGAAGCTAATTAATACAGAGCTTCGTGATGTTTCAATATTAATCCTGTCCTCTGCTTCGCGAGGTATATAGGTGAATTTGGGCCAATTTCAATTGCAGTAATGATCCACAGCCAGCACGACAGCTACCACCGGACTGACGGTGTTGCTGGCTTCCCTCTACTCCGCCCTCAGCAAGTACACACTTGTTCTTTCCTGTCTCATGATCTTTCATTCTAACAGAAATGTCCATACAAAGGAGAAAGCCTCTGAAAAAGCACAAGGCGGCGAGAAAAGGATAAAGAAATAAAGGAAGAAGAGGACGTAGTTTGCTGTGGCTGCCCCCCCTCTCTACAGTCATGCCGGCTGCCAAGTGTAAATCTGCCGCGATACTACTTTGATGATACTAATGGGGTTTCTAGTGCTCGCCTTGTCACATACCATCTATCTATTGCAGCTTCTATCCCCCTTCTTTCTTCGATCCATTCTCTTCTGGTCGGGTCAACACTACAAGTTGAACGATCCTAGAAGACCCTGTTACTGACGACGAGCGACCATTCGACTCAACGAGCAGAGACACGAGGCCTCCGAGGCTAAGAAGAAATGATTGAAGCAAGAAAAGAGAGGAAGAAAGAATAAGGAGAAGAGAAGCCGACACTTGCTGGGCTACTACGAGGGTGATGGAAAACACCAGACCGACTTATAATAAAACGTAACAAACCCACTTGAAGTCTTTGCTAAACTCAGGAAACGATGATATGAGCCATGTTATTAGTTTAGCCTAGTCAGACTAATCTTATGGCTGGTTAACGTAATTAGAATCGACCAAGCAGATATGAACAAAACATTACACGAAGGGTATACGCCAAACCGTTCAGACCAAGCCATCCATCCATACCACCCACAAGTCTATGAGAACGACAATGAAATCGAGACCGCCAACGGGTTGTACCAAAAGCGCGGTAGCAATAACAACAACACGCATGCTAGTAGTCCTACTCCAGCTCGTCCTGCTCCTCCCACCGCCTCGCCCCCAGCTTGCGCATCTTCTTGGGGCTCCCGTGGTTGACTGTCACCGGCCGCGCTGTGTCACCGCTGACACGCATGCGCTCCAACTTGCGCCCCAGGTTGGACACGCCGTCGCCCTTGGTGGGCTTCTTTGCAACTGGCGCAAAGTCCTCGCGCTCCTCGAGCGGCTTTCGCTTGCTGGGGCTGCGTGACGCCAGCTCGCGCTTCAGGATCCCGTTCTCGCGGCGGAGCCGCTCAACCTCATCCTCGAGGTCCTCGATCAGCACATTCTCTTTGTCGCATTCGGCATCGTCGGGCCCAAGGCCTCGCTCGAGAACTTCGACCTTGCGGTCCCAGTGCTCTTCGGTGCGCTCCTGCTCGATGGCCATCGAGGCCTTCCATCGGGCCATTTCGAGGGCGAGGCGCTGCTCAAACTCGGCAGCGCAATCTTCACGAATGGCTGCTTCCAGGTCAAGCATGCGGTCTTCCATACTGAGGAGATGGGCTTCAGCAGCGAAGCGAGCCTCCGCCTGGCGGTCAGCCTCCTCACGTAGTTGATCAGCCTCGTCACTAAGTCGGGCGATTTCCAGCGCAGCAACCTCCATGGTGTGGCGCTCCTCGGAGCTCATGGGTGGGGTGTAGTTCCTATACGACCCTGATCCAGCAGGCATAAAGGGGCGGGTATGGTTGTGCACAGGACTGGGAGAACGGTTGTTAGCCGCAGGAGGTGGGTGGGCGAGGATGGTGGCTGTGATGGACGGGATGCGTGGTACAGTCACCTCGCGAGCGAGGGCGCTGTATCGTAGAATCTGAGAGGTGGCGTTGAAGTCGCCTCGAGGGTCGGCTGTGACAATCATGACGCCCCTCTGAGGGTTCCGCCGGGGAGCTTGAGCGTGAGGAGCGTTGGAGGAGGAGGGGAACGAGTTGGAAAAAAGAAGTTCAGTGAGCTTGCACTGTCTGAAAGGCACAATATTAGGCTGTGATGTGTTAGTAGCTTTCACTGCCATGTTGGAGATGCAACTTACCTTGCTAGAGCTTGCAGCCTCGCTCTGCGTCTGAAGACACTGACCAAGGTACATCAAGCTCTCGTTGATCTTGCCAGCCTCTGCAAGCGTCGCACCAGCCGTCTTGGCCTCACGAGCTCGTTCACTTCCCGCAAGATCAACAATGGTGAACTTGCTCCCCTCCCAAGGTCCAGGTCTCCGACTGTGCGTCCTCTTCTTGACCTCAAAGCAGAAGAAGCCATGACTCCTGCTCGAGACACTGTTGCTTCCGGTACCAGCTACCCTTCGCTCTTTCAGACCAGTCTCGATCACTGTCAGGGCCTCGGCGTAGCTGGTGCAGATGACCTTTCGCAGGCCCGCTACAACCTTGCGGTCTGGCGATAGCTCGGTAGACTTGAACAACAGTGGGCGGCGTCGCAGCTCCTTGGTGGCGCCGGACTTGGTTGGCGGGGTGAGGAGGTCGTAAATACGGTCGTTGTGCACCTCGTACATGGAAATGACAATCACGTATTCTGCTGATGGATCGCACGAGACGTTGATTCCGCTGACATCGGGCGACTGCGGCAGAGCCGATGCGCGCTGGGCGTTTCGTTGAGGGGGCGGAGGAGAGAGGATGCTTTGGTCGCCCTTGATATCTTTTTTAGCAACATTCTTGACTCGGCTAGCGGTAGTGAGAGACATGAAGTGCCTTGTCCGAGCCCGCTTGGGCGTGGTAGGGCAATTCATGGCGCTTGCAGAAGCCTGTAAGTTACCGAGAGGATGTCTCTCGCGTTCTGTAGAGCGATCCTATCGGTCTTTCAAACGCTGCGTCTTGTCGGCTTCACTGACAAGTCGTACACTTTTCGGACTTGAGGGCGCGGAATCGCAGGGAAACGCGCCGGGAAGATCCCCCAGAAGCTTCGAGACATGACGCCCAGCAGTAGGAGAGTTGACAAAAGAACGAATCGAGTTCTGGGTTCGTACAAACATGGGAGTGGCGGCGCGTGAGCCTGCCCTTGATGCCGCAACGGATTCGGCATATGGAGGGTCGAAGAAGTGAGAAGCGACTGTGAGAGAGGACTCGGACGCGTCACACGCTTGGAGAGAGTCTTGAACGGCGTAGACAGAGTGAGGATCGAGCATGTTCTCGCCAATGGATCGGAAGAGGACATCCATCGCGAGCTGGGTCAGGCCTCGCTGTGTTCGACTGCCCAGGATAGTATGTGTCTGCACCCGTCAGTTCTGCTCTCGTTGCTCCGTCGTCGCGAACACTTACCTTGCCCGAACCTGTGACACCCAAGGTCGCCACGACGGCATCTGTCCCTTCGCCTCCTTGGGGAGCCAGCACGCCCTCAACAAACGAGACAATCTGGGTGCAATGGAAAACATCGAGCTGAGTAGCATCCTCATTAAACACCTGAGTAAAGGCAAACTTCTCAATCGCTCTTCGCCGATCTGTCGGTGGGTTCAGTGTAATGTGCGTCGCATGAGACTCGTTCTCTGCAGCCTCGACATCGAGAATGCGTTCTGTGCTGCTGCTCCCATGCGACGGCGGCGGGCGCAGTCGCAGGTAGACCTCAAACAGGTTGTGTGATGCCTTTCGTGAGGCGTCCATGATGATATCCCGTCTGATGTTCCTTGAAGACAAACCCAAAAGTCGATACGTATAGTTGATAGAGAGACGGGTCAGGCTGGGTTCATGGATGGATCGTTGATAGTTGCTAACGGTGCTGCTGATGCGTTGCCTGTTGACCTAACAATATCCTGCTGGCGGGGCAACCAGGAACCAATGTCAGATAAGATTAGATAAGATACGACCAAGGATTAAACGCGATTTGGCGCGCGGCTACGCACGGATCAGGTCAACGTGGATGCATCTCCGATTCCCGCTCGCAGGCGCCGCCACCAAGAAAAAAAAAAGTTAAATGTGGAGATGCGTCCTCAGGCCTCATTTCGTACAGCTTCAGCGACCAGGATGCAACTCATGGATCCCAAGTCTTTGAAGTGGTGTCACTTGAAGTGGTGCATCGTAAGGTTTCGGCGGATAGATGCAGCCACGGCCTGCGATGTGGAAAGGTCCCTCTTTGTTTGAGCTCCTTTTTGCGGAAGATTCCTGTTCACTCCACATGATGGGAAGTGCCATCTTGGAAGAGCAGGGGAGTCGAGACCTCACGTGTGTGAGTATCGAAGCCAAGACTTGGAATCAAGATGAAGCTTCGTGGCGGCCGGGATTAATTTTATTGACATGGGCAGACAATGAATAAGAGTCATTCAATGCAGTTCATATCAAGGGTGTGTGTGACAGCGGAACAATGTGGCCAATAGTCTTAGTTTTAAGCTGCTGATTTCGGAGGAGGATGATCCTCATTTGACTCAGAGGCTGATAAAAGAGTCATAAAACGCATCTGCATGTGCTCATACTGCAGAAGGCTGACATTGCGGTCAACCTTTTGCTTCAATGAGCACCATTTGCTCCGTCATGATGGGATGTTCATCGTCTGCCTCTTGCTGGGTATCGTCAAAAAGTAATGCCGAGGCAGCGATTGGCAGAACCCAAAGAAAGCAAAGAAAGGTCCAGGACGGTCCAGAAGAGGGGCCTGTCCACTGGACAATGGACGTTGACATCCACAACGACAGTTCTGACTCTAATAATCCTGCGCTAAAGAATCTGATGACGGCAGTGCCTGTTGGGATCCGTCGAGGAGGGGGTAGCGGGAGGGGAGTGTGAGGAGGGGTTCTAAAGAGAACAGATTTGACGACGGACGAGAGATGCAAAGGCCATGTAGAAATGGAGAGTTTGCGAGATTAAAATCTGCGTAGAGATCATCATTGACTCACCAAGTTTTAGCTCAGACGAGGCCTAGAAGCCGAGACGGTGGGACAATGTGGAAACGAGGCCCTCGTCAGATCTCGTGAAACGATTCTAGAGAGAGGG
Organism: Fusarium cicatricum; assembly: GCA_021730345.1. Taxonomy (NCBI): domain Eukaryota; kingdom Fungi; phylum Ascomycota; class Sordariomycetes; order Hypocreales; family Nectriaceae; genus Fusarium; species Fusarium cicatricum. The sequence goes on from JAJODA010000599.1 coordinate 21,679, forward strand.
GTTACAAGAGTCAACCTCGGACTTTTGAAGCTTCCACTACGGGCGATACGTAACAGGTCAAGACAGCGCCCAGGTACGAGTAGCGCCTTGTCCAATCCAAATGCAAGAGTGATTAGCGTCTTAGATTGTTGCCTCGTCCGTCTTTTTCCTTCTCCTCCGGTTTGCGTTGGTGAGGCGTCGAGACTTGCCTACTGCGGACTCTAGAAATTAGTTGCTTCGTCAAGTCCGGCTGCTGGGTTGAGAAAAAAAAAAGGACGGCGGGAGAGACGACAAGGAGACCCCACCGTTGGCCGTGGCAACATGGATCATGGAAGCTCTAGAGAAGGGGAAAAAAAAAGAATTTCTCAACCGAGGCTCGTCTACAAGAGTTATTCCCTTGATATGGACCCATGTCTAGTCTCCATATTCTGGATCCCGTCTGCTCTCCTTATTGTCTGCAGATTCTCGGTTCTCCAGCTCCTCTCTGGGTCCCAGATCCCCTCGTCTGATGGAAGCAAAGCTCCTCTTTGTTTCCTAGGTCCCTCCTGGAACTCTAGAGTCTGGAGGGGCAGCGCTTCAGTAACGTCCTGTTAGCCTGGCCACTGACATGGCCGCGTCTTTCGACAGTCTCCATCAGAAGCCCCATGGCTACGTATGGAGGGGCCGATGAGAAGATACCCCCCTGTTTGTCAGTGGAGTTGCCCGTCACTGCGGAGCCATCAAGAAGCACTTAAGGCGACGTCCTGGTTGGACGAGGACACCGAGGGGTCTTTTCTGCCTCTTTTCTGGCCTGGCTATCCCGGCTGAGCGCTTGGGCAGAGAGGGACTCAAAGGCGCGGCAGGGCGAGATAGCAACTAGAAAGCTGGAGCCCGTTCAAAGTACCGGCGCATCGGACATGATCCCAACATACGTACATGCCGTATGGGGAACCACTGGAGGAATACCTGGCGCGTCGTTTCTGCTGGTGAGATGCAACCTCGTTAAACTCGGACATGAGACATGCAGCCACTTGTTGATGTAAAGCCACCTCACTCTGTGCAATTTGTCCTCCTGTCTCCTTGCTTGAGGACGTCTGTCTTGTCTTCATCTCCCGGAGGGATCCTGTTCTGCCTGTTGTGTCTTTCTTCTGCCATGTTTTCCTCCCTGGCCTGTGTCCATGCCGTGCCCTTGCGCTGGGGTTTAACTGGTCCCCTAAATCTTCGTTTGTTCGCCTCACGGACCAGGAAGCATGGGGTATATCCCTCCAGGAGTTGTGATGAGTGTTGGGATAGAGGCCGCTGTGAGCTCTGAACTCCCCAACACCCCAGTCTCATCTCCCTCTTTCTTTGGCGCATTGCACCGCAGTAGACCCTCTGCACCGTAGACTCTTGGTGAAGCATAATCGTCTCCCTGCATCTATCGAGTGAAACAACCATCAGCGGCTGGCGCTCCTCTGAGTCTCGAGATTCGCTCGGTTGGCCTCGTCTCCAAAACAAGCCATCTCGACCTGAGGCTCCAAAAAAGCGGTGACGGCGTGCCAGCCATCCAGAAATGGCCTAGCACCCATATCCCTCGCACACCCCCCTCCCCCCGGCAGACGCGGGCCTTGTCCAATCAGGGTTGACCCCACTATTGGACGGAAAAAGTTTGGGATATTTCTCTCCTCCTCGTCTCCTCGTCTGAATTCCCTTTCCATCATCACCAACCCAAACCAAACCCCTCAAGACAACGAAGTCGCCATTATCCAGCATCTTGCAGAGAATAACCCCAACCAAAACTAAGTCGAGTCAAAATGCCTTCGGCCATCGCTGAGCTGTAAACGCCCACTGCGGACCACGGCTGTCTCCCCGTCGTGGTCCGCAGTCCAGCAGTTCACCGAGTTACCAGACAATCTCTCTCGCTCGACCTAGTTTTTCACAGGCTTTCCCGCTCTTGAGCTCACGCTCTACCGAGAGTCTGTCTCTGAAACCAACGATTCTGCGACTTGCCCGCTTGACAAGGGCGATTTGATACACCACGCGCTATATCGCATACTCCCTCTCCTCCTCCTCCTTACTCTCAAATATCCTACGACTTGTTGACAACATACACTGCAACATCTACTCGTCATTCTCAAAAGCAACAACTCACAATTGCATATTCTTTTTCTATTTCGCCTGGTTTTCTACAAGTTCTGCATCTTGCACACAGACTTGAAAGTAACTCTACTCGAATTGAGTTTGCCATCATTAAACGGCGACAGACGTGTTTTAAACGACAGCTATCGCGTTGCCACATTCATAGATCCGAAATCGCTTTCAAAGGACAACAATCCATTGGTGCACCTGGACGCCCCTTGCAGTCGCAATATCTAACACCAATTCCTAATCCATCCCCACGCAGACATCCACAATGTCTCGAAGTATCAAGCGCAAATTTACCACCCCGGTCAAGGCCAAGACCGCCAACCGCCGGCGCCGGGTGTCCGAAACTCCCTCTTCTTCCTCATTGGACCTTTCCGACGATGGGGGATACTCTGCGGTCGAAGACATCAGCGACTCTTCCGACGACGACGAGGAAGATGTTGCTGCGGCCGAGGAGGAGAATATCTTGGAAGAAACCCACATTCCAACTCCACAGCCAGCTCCTCGGCCGCGACTGATCCTCGAAGAAGAGAACAACGACGATAACGACAACGATGGCGATGACGACGACGACGACGATGACGAAGAAGACGAGCAGGAAGAGGCGGAAGCTGTTGCAGACGATGATGCGGACGAAGATGAGAACGGCAGCTGGGGTGGCATTGTCTCCGAGGTCGAGGGAGATTTGTCCGACTATTATCAAGATGCCAACATCTTCTCAGACATCCCCATAGAGCGTCACGTTCACTTTGACGTGCCTTCGAGTGATTCTGACTCTACTGATACCGAGGATGACCATGCCGACCTATTCCCAGACATCTTTGTCTCCCAAAATGCTCTTGATCCTGCGTTCCGTCGGGAAATTGAGAACGACCCCGATGAGTCTTCGGGCTCAGGTTCTTTCTGGGACTACGGATACCAATACGGCGAGCAGGCCGATGCCGATTCCGATGCCGAGGAGATCATCCGCCAGTTGTCCGACGACGATACCCTTCTTGCCACACCAATGGCCTCCCAGGCAGCCACTGCCGCTTCCACTCCCACACCGGCTTTTGAAGAGCTACAGGAGTTGGACGGTTATGAGAGTGAGTTCTACCACTACGCGGGGCATGTTTTCCTCCCGGTGCTAACATGCCTCCTCCAGCTGATGGTGATACTACCGAAGAAGATGAGCCGGAGCCTCCAGTCCGGAGAAAGACCCGCCGTCCTTCAAATCCCTTGAGTGACATCTCCGACTCAGATGGCGACAGCCCAGTCAAGGCCGAGCGAGGCCAGCCACGTGTCGGCCGATACAACCTGGACCGTTCGGATAGGAAGCCTATTGCTGTCTTGAACCCTTTGACCCGGAAGATGATGATCTTTACTCCTCACCGCCGACGACAGCTCGACCTGTCCCCGGAGCAGTTCAACTTCCCATGGCCCATGGAGATGGAGGATCAGTCGTCCCCTATCATGAGCAACTCAGCCAACCTTATGCTCAGCGCCATGTTCTCGTCCAACACCTTTGGCGACTTTGTCAACACGCAAGCCATGGGTCCCGCAGAGGCCTTCTTCCCTTTCCCCTCGGAAGCCAACACAGCCGATGAAAGCTCTACCGCGCCTAGCTTGCCGGATGACGAGGACGAAGCGGAGATGGGCTTGGATCTCAACGACTTTATCGCCTGGGAGGATCCCGACTCATCAGCCGACGAGGAAGAGGGCAATAACTGGGACGCAGCCTCGACCCCTGCCCGACCCAGCACCGCCGGAAGCGAGAAGGAGGTCTTGTCCCACCTCAACTCGGAAACCGTCGGAGCTTTCCGTCGCAACCAGATTAACCAGCAGCTCATCCTGAGCAACCAAGCCACACAGGACTCTCTCGCCTTTAGCGGTCCATACAACTACACCGCACTCAAAGGTCTCAAGTCTGACCGCTTCGACACTGCCGCTGTGCCCCTGACGCCCATGCGCCGACATAAAAAGCAGATGAGCGATCTTGGACGCAGCCCCCTCGAGTCCGTGTCTGCGAAGCGCAAGGCATCTGGCGAGGTGGGCAACGGCCACAAGAGGCACCGAAGCATCTCTGATGTGAACATGCTCCGCATATAAAGCGAGAGCAGAGCACGAACAAACACAAAAACGTGCGAGGACGGCATAGCCCTCTGGACACCGCTATCCCTGGCCTCGACATTTTACACTTTCCTTTACACCACATTTCCTTGCCTTATTTCTTTTGCGGTTCAGTGAACCTCTTGCGATAGCGTGCTCAGCGTAGATCCCCCTCCCGCGAGGGACAAGGGGACGAAACATTTCCTTTTGGAGACGATACCCCAAGGTTGCATCCTGGTCGAAAAGCCCGGACGGCAAATGCTTATTGGAGGATCATTATCTGCGGGGAGGGCTCTGTGAGCGTTCCCGCGGGGGAAGATTAATGCCGCTAATGTCATGTTACGGTACGCACGTTGAATGGGGACAAAAAGTTTTTCGATGTTCTCGGGTCTTTCGTTACTGGTGTTTTACGTACGGGTCTAGAGGTAGACAAAATTCACAACAATATTCTTACATCTCCGTGTAAACCCTTCGGCCAGGTCTGTCTAAGTGAGTCTAAGTGAATGATGGCCAACTCCACAACCCGAGACCTGCATCGAACATGAATGGCAGAGGTTCTTAAGTTCACGCACGATACCATTTGGACACAGTTGTCTTAGAAAACTGATTGAACTAATTCTATTAAACGACGGACTTTTGTAAGTAGATAAAACCTTCCCCGGATACAAAGCCATCCTATACTTTGACCCATTTTCCTTCGATGTGACACTTGCCACGATTACCCAACTAATAGAAGACATATCAGTACGAGTACTATCTCCAATACCCGAAAGTGCTTACTCGGCAAGGACCACATGTATTTCTGAGGTTCTTGTTGTCATGTTACACTGCGCGTAACCCAATCACGCAGTCAATTCAGTGATGATTTCTGAAATTGCGCGGTTTCAGCACTATACTTGTGATGTTGCGTTGGCGCAATGGCAGCGCGTTGCTTTCCGGTGGCAAAGGTTCCAGGTTCGAGTCCTGGGCGTGACTTATATCTCTTGATACTATTACGGTGTCGGATTGCTTTTTACACCTTATAGGAGGCTTTCCTTTTTGCAACATCATATGCCATATCTTGTCTGCACGTGCAGTCTCAGGGCGACCCTTGATATAAGCTTAGTCGGGTATGGAGAAGCTAAGAGCTTCACTCTGGCCGAGCCCTCTTTCATCCCTTCACTCCTTTCTTTCTTCATGTCTAGCAACCGAGCCATGATCAGTTACATCGTCACCGTTTTAAAGCCAAAGATCTGTCTTGTCTCTCTCTCGAATTAAGACATGAGAAGCAGCTAGGCTTCCACAGTAAGAGACGATTAAATCGTGGCAGCATTATTCGGGTATCTTGGAAGTCCACAACTGTATCTCAACACACCTATCTATCTATGTGATTGTCTCTAAACTATTACCACTATGAGCACAGGAAATGAACATGTACTACTCTATCCCCTCAAGCATAACGCTCCAGCGTAGGCTGAGGAGTCGTGACTGTCTCCTTGCCCTTGCCACTACCCTGCGACGGCACCCGGTTCTGCATAGGGATATTCTGTCCCTGCATGGGCTGTGGAGGACCGTAGTACTGCGGCATCTGCTGGAACCCTTGGGCTCCGGGACCCCAGTACGGCGGCCCGTTGACGACCATGGTGATGGGTCGTCTCATGATAGCATTCCGCTTGGCTGTATCGATACAGGCAAAGACAAAGAGGATAAAGTGGCAGAGCCATATAAGACTGGTAAAGACAGTTACGGCAATGAACTTTGGTTTCCTGTCCGAGTAGACGTTCTCGCATCTATAACCGTAGCCGTCGTTGTGAGCACAGTCGTAGTCGTCCTCGCTGTCAAAGAAACTGGTAATGATGGCCTCAAAAGCGCCCGTTACAGAAGCGCCGAGCCAGATGAGCAGCGATAGAGCGACGTGGGCTCCGGGATGAATGCCGGACTTGAATTTGCGGGTCCAGCGGGTGACGATCTCGGCGAGATCCCAGACAAGGGCAAGAATGAGCTGCAAGAGACCACTCGTAAGCATATCAAGACGATAGAAAGAGAGACTCGGCGGTGAGGAGACTTACAACAGGACAGCAAGCGAGAACTACTAAGCCATTGTAGTCTTGAGTCAGAGAAAAGGTCAACCCGAGACCGATGATGCAACAGACAATGCTGACCCCGCGGAGCACCAGCTTGGTCATCTCCCAGGCCTTGTTCCGCGGTACATCGGGCTGGGGCCATTGCTGACCCGGTTGCTGGACATGGACGGGCTGCTGTTGCTGGTAGGGGACAAAAGGTTGGCCATAGGACTGCTGGTATTGCTGAAAGCCCGGCTGCTGGAAATTTGGGGGTTGCGTCTGAGTGCCTTGAGTGGGAGGAGGAGGCGCTGGCATGGAGCGGGTCTCTTCAGTCTGTGTTGATGACTCGGGCGCCATGATGAGTTGCGAGACACCAAGAGATGTTGTACGTAAAGGAGATCAAGTAATTTGTAGTCTGACCGTGGTGGTGCAGACCAGTGGTAGGTGACTTGAAGGCAACAACGCACAGCGTTAAGGGATAAACGAGCGACAGATACAAAGAACGAATGAACGAATGATCGCCACCAGCGAAAAGAACGTAGGAACGGAAACGAAAAAGAGCAGAGGGAAACAAGAGATTTATGAGAATTCTAGACTACTTTAGCCGCCCCCAGACGTTTCGCGATATTGGCTGATGGAAGGATTTAGATGGATGTCAGAGACCCCTGCCTCCCTGTGCTGCCCCTTGCTGATTTCCCCTTAGCACGAGTTAAGCGGTGTTAGTCGTTGTGTTTAGTTGGCTCCAAGCCCAGCGACGAATCCTGCCATGGGCTTTCTAACATGGGGACCTGCCGGTTGCAGAAATGGGACGGCCAAGGAGGGCTCTGATGTTGCCGAAGAGGTAGCTTGTAAGGGTAGTAAATGAGACTGCGAGGGTAGCCTTACTCTACTGCCTTGATGATGCTGTCAACAGTGGTTCAAAAGTAGATCTTGGAGGCTTTCAGTTAATACCAAACAAGACCCTTGATCAAGAGCATATCAACTTGAAACAGGGCCGACTCAAAACTTGCAGACACGACCAACAAAGTCGTACAATTAATGAGTCTGCGATGCGCGAGAAATGATTTTTCTTTCCAACGATTGGATCACAAGGTCGCTTCCATCCGCCAACTCTTTTGTGCAGTGATCAGCATGAGGCCAAGATTAGAGAGGGGTGTGGGAAGAGGAAATCGCCGAGCCTTGGTGGATGCCACCCCGTAGGGCTACGGCCTGCTGTTTCTGGTATTTGCCGTAGGTTTGCGTGAGCATGTGAGCACGCGAGTGGTAATTTTCGTATTCAAGAGGGCATTTCTACAGGTTGTATTCGTTGTACTGCACTTATCGCATAGACAGCCGAATCCTTTCTTCTGGGCCATCTATTCGAAGTGCCAAGCTAATCACAGTGGCCCGCCGAAGGATGACCTGGTCACCAACAGATGCTCCGGCATCGTCTGTGCCGACGTGGCGCATCTGGCATTATGTTCCAGATCAGGGAAACGCCGGTATCTGCCTCCAATTTCCAGTGCCAGCATCAGTATGAGTGGGTATCAAATCTACGGCAGTTTCTTCACGGTCCAGCCTGGGTGACAACAGTATCCAAATATCCATTCCTCGCCTATTCTCTCTGCAGAACCACCAAGAGGCCCATGATCCCCAACATCACCGTCTTGAGCCAGGGGTGCTCCGACAGCAGAATCGTCACGTATCCGACGAATGGCATGTACGCCACCACGCTGCCGATTATGTCCTTGCGCACCAGATAGTCCTGCCCTCTGGCGTACAGCTCCGTGTCGTCCGACAGGTTGTTGTCTCCCTTTGTCAGAAGCTTGGCCGTCTCGCTGTCATCTGTTAGCCATTTCGTTATCATTCCCAGTGCAAGAGAGCCATACCCAATGCCAAACTTGCGCACCACCCGGTGAACAATGGGGATGTCCTTGTCCTTGACGTTGTAGACCACCACCTCTCCCACCTCGGTCTCGCGCAGCACGTTTCGGTTCCACAGGAAGAGAAGGTCACCTCGTTGGAATGCAGGCTCCATAGAGCCAGAGAGGACGACGACGATCGGGGACGGCGAGTCGGACACGACGGAGAGACCTTTCCACATCTGCGATGGATTAGCGTGTGGTCAAGGATAGCAGTGAGACTGCTGAGAGGAACGGACCATGAATGCAGTAGATAGAATCAGCGCAAAGTTCATAAGCTGCGCAGCAGCCTGCCGCGGGTTCCCGAGACTGGAAAGCATGGCGACGGTTGGAGAGCGATTGAGGTAAGCAAAGGAGCGAGTGTAATGGGAGCTCTACAACTTGGTGATGGGCCTTCGCGAAAGGGACATGTGGCTCATGGGAGCTCGAGATGCACGGGCCATGATGGAGCCGAACAGCTGGGGCGTTTTGAGGCGTAGCAGTGAGATGTGGCTGGTGAGAAGGAACCAGCGGAAGGGCCCGATGAGGCCCACCTTTTCCAGGGACCTTGGAGCGCTGTGGGTGTGTTAACGCGGGGGATGTCACGCCTGGAAAGGTGATGTCATGACGACATGAAGAGGACGAGATCGATGTCATCGGGGCAATCGACGAGTGAGAGCGTTCCTGGTATTAAAAGCAGAGTGTACCTTGAATCTACTACGTACTGCATACTTACCTTTAACCTCAACTTCTGATAATAATCACCTATACAGAACCTTGAATTCACCGTCAAGAGTCTACTTCATCGCACATACACTGCTCAACTAACATCAACATGGCCGACAACCCCAACAACAACCAGCAGCAACAACCCCAGGGCTCCCAGCCTGGCATTATCGGTAGCCACTACCAGTACGCAAAGGGCGCTGCAGAGGTAAGATTACGCTCTCCCTCCTCCTCTTCCTTCTCCTCTATCTCGCAGTTGATACTGACTTACACCTCCCAGGCGACCGTCGGCGTGCTTACCGGATCCCACGCGTGGAAGGCATCAGGCGAGCAAGACAAGGCGGCAGGCTTGGCCGATCTGAAGAAGCTCGGAGAGCAGCGAGCGCAGCAGGACCCCAACCACGAGCACGGCTACGGACGAGTCGAGGAGATAGCAGGCAAGGTCACTGGCTGCCAGGGCATGGAGAAGGAAGGTCATGCCACCGCCCACCAGAAGGATTAGAGGTGGTCAACAGATGTGTACGATATGATGACGAGTTGAAGACCTCACGGATGTGAGAAGATAATGCTAGATGATCATGAAGCCTGAGCCATAGATACTGGAACAACTCGACCATCGGACCCTTGAGTATGAAATATGGTGACGATAACGAGCTATAGCTGATGTGACTTTCTTGGGTACCTAGGTAGGTATGCACCTCTGACGATGTTTCCTTCCATAAGACGGAGGGCAACCCATCTGGATCAAGGCAAGGTGTGAAAGAACACCTCCTTCCCGGAGTTTCCAACTTAACGACACCTTCCTTCCATTCGACACTGGCTATGTGCTTTCTTCACCATCGCCTCACCCTCCTTGTTCTCTCTTCTCTCATCCTCCATCGTTGGCCTCTTGCGATCGTCTGCCATCGCCTCTACGACACTTCGCTCTCTACCTATCTTAGCTGCATCGTTCTCCTTGGCTTCATCAACACCATATTCTTGTCATCAGTTTTGTCAAATCATTAACTGCATCACTCTGCTCCTCCACTCGTTCTTTTGCCGAGCCTAGACAATGGACTCGGCTCCTCTTCTTCGGGGTGCCAACGGCCTCCCCGGCCCTAACGCGATGCAGGACCATGTGAGTATTGACCGAGATCCAAACTCTGGTCTCTGCTTTGCTAACCTCATCGCATCAACAGCCTGCCTTTCTGCGAGCATGTCACTCTCCTTGGCGCTTCATCCCGCAGAACATCCTCGTCATCCTTCGAGGTCTCTTACTGGCATTCACCCTCGCCGTACTGATCTTGGTCCTCAATTACGAACTCCATGAGCCGAGCGACTTTTCCAGGTGGCGGCTGATCTTTGACTTTGCCAACATCGCGTTGTTCTTTGTCTTTCTGTACCAGCTGCAAACCTTTGTAAGTCTCTTTTCTGGCTCCTTGCTTTTTCGTCATGTCTAACTCGCCCAAGTCATGGACTTTCACCCACCTGTACTACCCCCATCACGATGAAATCAACGATGGCATTGAGGGTGTTGTCCTCAGCGCCATGTCGCTTCCAAGGAACATATCCAGCCTTCGCAGCCAGTTCTACTTCACCATGTTCTACACTCTGACCGTGGTCTTTGCCTTCATGAACTCGGTCATCTATTGGTTCGTCACCCGCCAGCACGACAACGACGACGGTAGTGGTGAGCCTCAGCCAGTACCTCCCTCCAACAGTACTTCGATTTGGGCTGGCACTCGAAGGGTCGTTCCGGAAGCACCATGTACGTATCATCTGCGGCCTCTTATTACCTTGTCCCACCTGTTGACCATGATGCAGTCACCGATGTTTTCGGCGAAGGATCCTACCGCGCCTTTGTCATTCTGGCTCTGTACGGGCTGTCATCGTTGATCATGGTGATTGAGATCATCTGGCTCAACAGCATCCGCCGCCCATACGTATGTTTCATACTGATATGATAATCTCACAGCTGACATGGTGATGCAGGCAATTGGGATGCACCTTTTTGGCCTTCTGTTCTCTGCGGCTGTCTACCTGGGCTGGGCTGCCTTTGGTCATCTCGTCACCGACTACTTCCCGTTCTTTTGGCTCGACGAGAACGAGGTTGGCTCGGACGAGGCAGTGACACTCTACTGCATCGGCTTTGTGTTTCTGGCCCCCATTGGTGAGTGACTTTGACAAGAAATGATGTTTTAATGCTAATACTTGCAAGTGTACATTTTCATGCAAGGCTTCGTCGCGGTCCGGGAGAACTTCACGCGGTCTAGGTCAGAGGCTCGCGCTATCGCTGCCGCGCAGGAGGCACTCGATTCTTGAGTCCTGCGACGTTGGCATGTGAGACATGATGCCGGGTAGGAGAAGACAGGACCATGGCGTTGAGGGGAATTAATGACGAAAGCTCAATATTTGATGAGATTGGGATTTGGGATTCCTGACTGTTGAGTCTGTTTGGCGCATGGCAAATTGATCCAGTGCTTGTTTGCAAGTTCGATGTTTCAGTCTTATATCTATTCCTAGAATTGACTTTCCCTCGTAACGTTGGTGCACGAAAGGACGTTGAGTGACTGCACCCCAGAACCTTGTGAGATGGATTGAGACAGCTGTGTATAGCGGCCGAGACTTTGAAACAATGGCTTTGGATCTGTAACGGAGCTTTCGGCGTCTTTGTAGCTTTGCGCAACCGTGCAATATGCACCCGATTTATTGTGGCTGCGTGAAGCGGCGTGAGACAGGGACTTGACGACACCATCTTGGGCCCATGTCGGTCAACCTCGAATTGGGACTCGTACCAATCAGAAACCAGAGTCTGATTTGCGCAAATGAAATGAGTTGGTAGTGTCTTCACGGAACCTGACCATTGGGCATGAGGCTGATGAGTTGGTGACGCGACAGGTTGAGCCCCTTGTAGAGTGTTGTTGTTGTTAACACTGTAAGAGGCTGGGAGAGTGGCAAGAATAGCGGACTAAAGGTTAATCGAGGCAGTGCAGACATGACTAGGTTAAGAGCCGCCATTGAACGAACTTGAAAGATGACGAGTTGGGCATCGATAATTGAAAGTTGCAGGGATAAATGACAAGGCATTAGAAGGGCACCCTATCAAGCAAGGCCTCGCCTCTGCTGTTACTTGTCCGTCGCATACTACGTAAGACCCTGAGGCCTGATAACCTTCATATTAAACATGTTAACCTATCAAATACCATCCCGTAAATCGAGACTGACGTGTTGTAGTGGGTTGCCTCATCTAAAACCTGGAACCCCCGCGTGAATTGTGAATGGCTGGGAGGTGACTCTTCTGAGGATGCCATCCCC
>JAJODA010000600.1:0-10350 GCA_021730345.1 Fusarium cicatricum
ATTAACCTAATTATAAGCTCCTTGCGTGCTTGCCGCAAGGAAGACGATGAGTCACACCGTTACGACGTGAAGGAAGATATTCTACGATGATTACTTTTGACTCTACAATGGGTGTGCCATCAAACAGTACTGATCATGTCAGATCTCGTGTGTATAAAGCAGTGTTTCGACCCAGGGTGATTAGATCAGACATCCAGACAACATCACAACAGTATCAGCAAAAAACATTCAAAAGACTTTACCTACACAAGCCGGACTTGATTTACGAATCCACAACACACCATCACCATGGCTCTCGAGTATGTTCGGCGCTGATAGAGGCTGGCATTGCTCTTACTGACACACTGCATCAGATCAAAGCGTCGCTTTTCTCTCAGTTCTCTTTCTCCCGCTGCCAGGAGATACAAGGAGGTCATGACCCAAAGACCTGATAAGCGTCGATCTGTCGACACGACAGCGAGTAGTTCTACGCTTGGTGGGATGCCCGTTACTGAGGTTGAGAAGTACCTTGCGGACCCTGCCGTTCGCTGGACGACTGCCACTCGGGTGTAGGAATGCGTAAGAATGGTAAAAAGGACTGTAAATTAGTTAGCGAGTATCTTTGACACTTTTTGCAATATAAACAACGTCGTTCAGTAGTTTTGAGTGAACTGAAATACCTATGATGTTGGAAGGAACATAATGGACGAAAAAGGCGGTCATTCACTCTTTTCCATTTCCACGGCCTTCCTTAAACATCTGTAGTATTGAGATAAGCAAAGAGGAGATCATCCAACTGTAACTCTAACTGATCTCGCTGCCTTACAAAAGATACTCTTTGCTTGTTCTACGTACGTAGCTCTGTAATTGGCTACCTTGCACTCGTGGTGGCTCCACCATCACAACAGCAAAATAACGCGCTTGTGAGGTTCTTTCAGTCATCACCATCTATGTTCTCGTTGACTAAGAGGCTCACGTGTGCAACATCGCCTCATTAGTCGACACTATGTCAGACTATGTGACTATATCGCCTGATGCCCTCCCCCAAAGCTCATCAATCACATTTGAATCCTCCTCATTCTTTACTCGCAACTCACCTCACGCAACGCTCCCTACTCCGTCTGAGGTTGTGGCTCGACCGCATATAAAACAACAGATAGTGGTATTTGAGGATCTTGGGCTACTTGTAAAATACGGCGAGGACCCCCACGTCACCATTGCTGAAGGGCAGTGCCTCTGGGCTCTTCGCAAGCTTTTACCCCAGGTACCTGTTCCTGAGATCTATGGCTGGACTAGAGAAGGATTGCATACCTTCTTGTATATGGGACTTGTGCCGGGAGTCACTCTTGAGGAGCGGTGGGAGTCTCTATCCAAGATGGAGAAGGTCGACGTCTGCAAACAACTGAAAACAATGGTCACCGGGTTTCGTTGCCTACGCCAAGAGCCAAGCGAGCAATTTGTGGGCAAGTATTATGGTCTATTTATCAATCGATCCTCATAGCTAATTAACCAGGTGATATAAACCGCGGGCCGCTTGGAGATATCGTCGTTACGAAAGGAACCTTTCCACGTGCTGGCCCCTTTTCTTCTGTTCCGGAATTCCATGATTGGCTTTCAGCCTTGGTTAAAAGACCATCGTTAATACACCGACCGGGAGTTCCTCTTTCTGAAGTCCATGACCCGTACCGACAGATGGTATCAGACGATTCCCCAATAACATTCACACACGCGGATCTCAATCCAGTCAATATCCAGGTTTCTGAAAATTCACCGTGCCGTGTTCTTGCAATTCTCGACTGGCAACAATCAGGTTGGTATCCAGCGTACTGGGAGTACTGCAAGGCTGAATATACTGTGGAATATGGTGGGGAGTGGCATGCCGAATACTTGTCTCTATTTTTGGAGGAGCCGAGTAGTGCGGAAGGGTTTGACGAATACGCAAGAGCCTTTGGGCATTGATATCCCGGGGCTTGATAATGCTGGGGAGTAACCAACAGGTTTCCATAGTCGCTCAAGTCCTTTATTGAAAGGTTCCACTTCGCCCTAAACCGTCCAATGACTCGATCGGCCATCACTCCTATCACCAACCATTCACGCCATCACCAACAGCATGTTTATTTCCAGTAGGAACGAGGCTATGCTGCGTTTCACTTGCCGCCTGGTATGGGCGGGGAACTTGATCCTCGGCAGTCAAAAACAGGCAGCGATCTGGTAATCCAACTATAAAACAATCTTAATCTGTCGCTCTCCGAGTCATCCTAAGTGCACCTCATCAGCAGAACCACCCCGTCACTTTCCCCTATAGTCTGAGTTAACCCCTCATTGACTCTCTTATTCTGATTCCACATTCCGAAATAGCCCTTAAGAAGGAATAGCTCCTCATCTGCACCCAGACTAGCTATTTCCCCCCTCTTTGTTGGAATACAAGCCTCTTGTCCTTTAATTTGTATGCTCCAGCTCCTTGGTTAAATGAACCAGTTATTTAACCCATATTCATGACTTACGCAGCCTTACCAACATGATGCTTGACGTTTACTTAATTGTTTACCATGATAGCAAGAGGAAGCCAGTCCCCGGCCATTGGGCGATATTAGTGCCGCGGAAGAATACGCTCCAAGGAGATGTGTTTCATGCCACCGGTTCTCCTTTCCAAGGATATAACGCCGAAATAAAAAGAAATTATGATCTCGAGAAAACAAAGAGAAAACACACAAAGCATCTACTAGGACACGTCGACGATGCTCAACTCGCCAACATAGAACGAACTACTAAACCCCTTCCTGGGCCTGGAATCACCCCTACTCCTCTTGACCCCTTTGCGGTATGGACACTTCCCCTTCTCCAGTCGCTTCAATCGAGTAATTGACTAATCTTCATCATAGGGCAAAATTGCCAGGACTGGGCTCATGATTTTATTTAGGCCTTGATCAACCAAGGTATCATTGATTCGACGGCAAAAGAGGTTATGAAAAGCGCCCCGACGGTTTAAGAGGAAACGGTGCCTTATGTATTACTTTTTTGCGTAGATGGATGATAGGATTTAGCCAGGGAGATCTTTAGGCTGGTACTTTCTTTTAGTGATATGAGCCATTCTACAGAGTAATACCGCGCTCTTTCACCCATGTCAGGGGCGCATAACCATTTTCCCAGTTACCCAATTAACCTCACCCCCTGTTGGCATTTTCAACAAGAATACGCTCCCAAACCAACTCAATGTATTTTGTCAAGTTCATGAGGTCTACTTCTTGGACCACTTCTTGACCCGGAAGAGATAGTACGTTGCTATAGCCACACCCATGCTAAAGCAAACGTAAGCCCACATAATTCCGTAGTTGCGCCATCTTTCAGACCAGAAAATCTTTGAGCCCGCTAGATATTGGTCTGCATCGCGGTATGCACAGTATTGACATTGCTCCGTAGCCTGGGGATTCTGAAGTTGTCCTGGAACCTTTGACAAGATTGGCTCAAGATACTCTGCACAGGATTGACCGTCTGGTGGATCAAAGGTGGAAGTCTCGGAGGAGGAACAAGTTACTGACCGACCATGCAGCATGGTTGCGGCGATACCAGAGATCCAGTAGGTAAACGGAGATACACGGTACATGAAGATCCAGAAGCCGGGAAGCGCGTTGGGTGTTTGTAACACACCGTTGAAGATGGTGCTCATCAGGGAGAGTAGTGTCACGATACTGCCAGCTGTTTGCTCATCTGGGAGCGCGGCAATAGTCATCTGTGCAAAGGCGCTTGCGTAGATGAACAGCTGGATCACGTAGAGTAAGGCCAGGCCTTGGCGCTGAGAACTCTGAATTCCGACCACTGGGTAGTAGAAACAACACCAGATGAGGATACCCGTAGCACACTGGTAAGGGATTTCGACAATGATGTTGGCGATGATGAATGCCTTCCATGAATAGGCTTTGCTTGGTCGCTCTCTTACCTCGTATAGGGATCGTTGAGTGATGAAGTGTGGTTGGATCTGGTTTATCTTTGTTGGCACGATGCTCTTAAGATGAATACGAAATGAACTTACCTGTTGAACAAGGGTTGAAAAGATTGTAGTTAGTAAAAAGACCGAGAAAATCACATTCTGCATACCGGCCTGAGAAGTAGAAGCCTGGTAGAAGGAAAAGCCGATGAACAAACCAGCCACGATGCCAAGCATGAACTTGGCAAAGACATAGCTGGGCATTCTCCAATATTGCTGGAAGACTCGGTAAGTAACGGCCTGTAGCTGAGCCATGAACGGCATGGCGAATTCGGAGCTCGATGAAGCGTCGTCGTCCACTGCCATCCTTTCGCTTCGCTTCTCGGCGTGGATTCTGTCAATCTCATCCTCAACGGCTTTAGAATCATTGCTCTGCTTCCAAACAGAATGCCAGTCTTCCCCCTTGTTGTTTGTGACGTTGCTGACAATTTCCAATATGTACTCAGCTGGGTTCTCCTCCTTGTTGCATGCTCGTGCTCCGTGCGACTCAAAGTAGTTGACAAGAATCTGCGAGTCTTCTCCAACGTTGCCAAAGTAGACGGTTTTGCCTCCCTTGGCAAGGAACAGTAACCGGTCGAACTGTTGAAAGAGGATTGCACTCAGTTGGTGAACTGTGCAGAGAACTGCCTGTCCCGAGTTTGCTAGCTTCCTCAAGAAAGAGCAGATAGCCCAAGAACTCTGTGAGTCAAGACCGCTGGTGGGCTCGTCCAGGAACAAAAGCAGCTTCGGCTTGGCTGCTAGCTCAACTCCAATAGTGAGCAGCTTGCGTTGCTCCACGTTCAGACCCTCGCCTGGGACGCCAACAACCGCATCTGCATACTCTTGCATGTTGAGCATCTTGATGACCTCTTCCACGAAGTCGTACTTTTCTTTCTTTGTCACGGACTTGGGTTGCCTTAGCATTGCACTAAACCGAAGACTTTCACGAACCGTAGCCGTTTGTAGATGAAGGTCTACATCGGTGTTAGTCCATCCATGAGATGGCTCAGATGGGTGCATAAGACTTACCTTGCTGCTGTACGTAGCCGGTCTTGCGCTGAAAGCTGGCATCGAAAGGTGTCCCGTTGACAAGCATATCACCTGTGATTACGCCCATAGTTGTCCGTTGCGCAAGAACGTCAAGAAGAGTCGTTTTACCTGCACCGCTCACTCCCATCAGTGCAGTCAAGGTTCCGGGTTTGACCCATCCAGAGACACCATCCAATAGTCGACGATGCCCATCCTTGACGTCAATGTCGTAAATGACGTTGCGCCAGGTAAAGATATCCTTTTGTGGTTCGATAGCTCCCACGTCGCCGCCACTCGAGGCTTCTTTGCCGGGAGAGGCTGGGGCAGATTCTTCGTCTTTGGAGCCTTTCTCACTAACACGCTGAAGATGCCGTGGAATGCGTCCCCTCTGAAAGACAAGTGCCTCTGCAGTGCTTGTCGACAATGAGTTTAGCTCTGTCGCCATAAAGTAAATGGCCATGAAGCCAAACAGGAACGCGATCAGGATGCCAAAGTTCCTCCAAACGTGCGCGTAGTAGTATCTGTAATTGGCTGCGATGAAATCATCGCCACTGACTGTCCGTTCGCCGGCAACAGCGCCAGTAACTGAGCAAACCCAAGAATTCCCGATATTGGGGGAATAGGAAGGAAAGATACTTGAGCATGTGAAGCGTCGACCATGGAACTCATTAGCTATGAGAATCTCGAAGGCGTAATAGATGGGATTGATCCAACGAATCCAAGAGAACCATGACTTCATTTCGGGAACCGTGATGGTGAACCCAACGTAAACAACAAGCCCGAGGACCATGACGCCGGAGAGAGCCAGGGCCTGTGCCACAGTCTTGGTAAGTGCTGCCGTAGTTCGAAACACGGCAGACATGACAAAGGTTGAGATATAGGTGATAAGAAAATAGAGAAAGAAGTTTCCAGGTTCGCGACGCAGACCAGCCAAGAAGTAAAGAACGACATTGAAGATGACCGCAGTAAGAAACTTGATAGGGATGTCGGCCGCTATACCAGACGCCGCTTCGCATGCCGGATGATAAAATGCGAAAGAGGCGTGTTTTGTTACAATCTCTCGCTGGGCGTATAGGCTGTTGATCTCGGATATAGCAGTCAAAGCATTGAGAAGGATAGCCATGAACAGCACTGAACCCTTGGCGTAGAATCCAACAGTAGCATCCGGTGTTCCGAAGAAGATTGATCCGATGATGAGAGCCAGGACGAGCTGCATGACGCAAGACGTCGCTGTCGCGGACATATCATTCCAGATTCTCTGGTAGGCCCGCTTTGTGCAAAGCCTCACCTGCATGAGGATACTGATGGTATATGGAGATCCAGGTCTGGTATGTCTGGACTGGCGGAAGTTCTTTTGCTGTCGCAGCTGAGCGATGCTTTCTCCAGCTCGGTCAACGAGGTAGTCAGTCTCATGTGCTTCCATATCCTTCTGTAATGACTGGAACTCGGAAGACTGCCTCCAATAGTTCTCAAAATCTTCCGGGGTGCGCGGGACTTGGTTCTCCATTCCAGGAACAGCTTTTCTCTCACTCGGGTTCGTGATGGATGTGAGAAAGTCACCAGTTGTTTGGCGTGCGGGACAACACCACCCCTGGCGCTCGAAGAAACCTCTCGCCTCGCTTGCTGGACCAAAGTAGATTTGACGGCCTTCGTACAGAACTACCGTTTTGTCAAAAAGATCGTAGATGGCTTGGCTTGCTTGATAGATGGCCACAGCGGTAGTCAGGCTGCTAATGTCAGCTGCCATCCGCAGTGACTGGACAAATTTCAACGCTGTTGCAGAGTCGAGACCTCGGGTGCTGTTATCCCAGGCAGAGAACGGGGACGCAGAGAGCATCATCTCAGCAATACTAACGCGCTTTCTTTCTCCGCCAGATACTCCTCGGATAAAGTCGTTCCCTACTTTGGTGTCTGCTGCATGGCTGAGCCCAAAAACTGCCATAACCACGCGAGAAATGTATTGGCAAAACTCCAAACTTGACATGCCACGGATTCGATGAGATGGCGTCCGGACCGAGGCAGCAAACTCAAGGGTTTGACCGACAGTTAGGTGAGGAAAATGTTTGTCCACCTATCAAAGCCATGTTAGTTTATCAGTCATCTCTTATCTGTAAAACCCTCACTTACCTCTTGATTGTAGATTGCCTCTCCCTTGAACTCCTTGCTCATGAGCTTTTGCGGTATGCCGTTGTAATGAATAGTCGAAGATTCGTCGATAATCAACCCATTGAGCTCACCGCATAGTGTCTTGAGCAGAGTGCTGCATCCTGACCCAGGGCGTCCCAGCACGATCAGAAGCTCACCGCTTGTGATGAGACCATCAAAGTTCCTCAGAATGTGCTTTGGCTCTTTTTTCCCGATGCTGAATAGTTCCCCCAGACGAAAAGGAGCTAGTAACGTCGATCCAACCGTCTCTTGGACCTGTAAGGCAGCCCCTGATCCAGAGACATTGAGATCTTTCCAAGCGATCCCAGTCTTTTTGGCGGTGACACCTTGTTCGTCGAGGGTCCGCACAAAGTTCTGGAGCCACTTGTGTAGATCAAATTCGCTGTGGGCTGGATCCAGAGCCGGGATGTTCTCATCAAGAGTGGCAAGTGTGTTTATGTGAGTCGGTTCGCCTGTAGCGATGGAGTGGCGGCGGGACAGAGCTGTAGCAACGCGGACGAGTTCATTCCGGTCCGCATCATCAAACACGGCGTTTTGGACGGGACGTTTGTGAAAAGGAGGGCATGGGTGCTTTTTTCCTCGAGCAGGCTTGTCCGAGGGAAAGCTGTCATTGGTTTCGACATCGTGTCGAGACGAGGAGCTCGGACTGTCATCCGTATAGTATGAAGACCCCGAGCCGTGACGTTGAGCTGCGGATCCCTTTCCATGGTGCAGTGCGTTGGACGTTGAAGACTGGCTGCCACTGGCGTCTTCCCCACGATAATGCGCCATTGTGAAGTGTTGATGTAGGCGCTTTCGAACCAAGGCATGTAATGCTTGGGGGATTGGAAAAGGCGACAGACTTTGATGCTTGGTTGAACATCAGGGAGCAGCCACGAGGGGAACCGGGCACAAATATGCTGGGAAGGTCCATCGTCTTAGGCCAACGTTAACATACATCTAGATCACTCTGAAAGAAGCCATTAAGAAGAAGCTTCTATTGTAAGTTTTAACTTTCGTAACACGGGATGGGAAAGCACATGGTTGCGGGATGTCTCGGCGTCATCCCCAAAGCATACAAGGCGTTTAGAGCGGAGGGCTACCAAGATTGAGTGGCTTGAAACAGCCGAACGTTCCGGTAACGATGAGTTGAGCCTGATCGATCTTTGCTTACGAAGTTTCTCTAATTTGCCGCGATAGTGTCCCACATGCGAAGTCTTCAAAACACTAAAGAGACACTGAGCTGCTAATCTGAGGTCATTGTGACAGCTCCTTGCATTGTCCTTAAGGCAACTCAAGAGGTGACGGCCGCTCAGTCAGGAAAACGGCCGCTGATATCGTTGAAGGGTGTGCAAAGGATGTCATACTTAACCATGCTTAAAGTTTGCGTTGATCGTTCCTAAACGATCCAGGTCCAAGCCACTGTCTACTACTTTATGATAATTGGTGACTACATAAGAACCTGGGATAAGCCCTAGACACTAGCACAATGCCACGAACTTGTACATGAATTGTAGTTGAACAATTGTTAGAATTGGCATTCTCTGTCCATTCTTGAGTTTCATTATTCCCTGCAACTGGTGCTCGTCGGGCCCGAGCTTGCCGATCGGTCTGTTGCCCATTCTTCCAAAGTACCACTTGGCAGCAGCGGTGCTGGGCAAGGTCATGGAGGGCAATAGAAGTAGGGTGATGCTTTTTAGCCGGTGAAAAATTAATTTGTCTATTGAACGTGAATTGCTTTGATATTGATCGCCTACAGTGGGTCGAAAAGTGTTTCGTTGATGGAAGTGATGATTCTGTCGTGAACATAACTCATCAAGTAGACCCCGAGGTCTTTGTATACCTTTCTGACCATCAAGGATGCCCTTAGATCCGAGTCCTTGAGATCAGCACGCATTAAATTTATTCACTAGGATCCGCATTGATTGTAGAGTTGCTGCATGAGGTAGATCTCACTATCGGCCTCTAACCGCGGGCACGCAGCAAAACCCGGAAGTTGTTAGGCTTTAAAAAGAAGTAGTTCATAGTTTTCCATTGCCCCAATGGTCCGGATTTATCCTCATAGAGCTCCATATCAAAGTCTCGGACCAGTCTCGGCACCAACTTGGACATTTGAAGAGATGCGATGTGACGTCCAACGCAAGTACGAGCTCCAGCGCCGAACTTTGAGATATATGATAATTAGTCAACTGTCAGTCAAGGTAAGGTAGCTGTAATTCTTACAGAGATCAGATTCTTGTTCATCACGCTTAGTTGTCCAGAGTCATCATTCAGCCAGCGCTCTGGCTTGAACTCTTCGGCGTCTCAACCAAACACGGATTTGTTGCGGTGATACACCCAGTTATTTATCCCCACACAAGTCTGGAGACCATGAGCGACCAATAATCAGGTTTAAAAAACGATAGCAACTCACGCCCTCTGGGAAGTAATGGTCGCAGATCTGGGCCCCTCCTCGAGGTACGACTCGCTCCATCGGTAAGGCCACCGCACCGCAGTATGTAGGCTAAGAGCCTCTTTGATCACCGCTTGCAGGTAAGACATGCCCTGGCACTCTGTCCAAGCAACCCGAGTGTTCCTGGTCTTCTTACTGTAAGTACTTTCAACATCGTCCCGTAGTTTTTGAAGTGTCACTGGGTTCTTGAGCAAATGGTCTAACACACTAGAGAGGCTCGTAGCTGTTGTATCAGATCCCGCCACGATGTTGGATGCACACCCAGCAAGGACGTGGTACAAGGTGAACTTTTTAGGATTGGTTGTATGTTTGCTCATGAACTTTGATAAGAAGTCAACGGGCACCTTTCTTGTTCCAGCGTAGTCAGTGCTGACAACTTGTGGTCCGGCCTGATACTCTACCACTCTCTCCTTTGTGAAATTCATTAGATACGTGCGGCCGGTGCCTTTCTTACTAACGAGCCAGTTGCGGATAGGGAAAAGCAACTTTTGAAGAGAGCTGTAAACACCACAATGACAAAGTAAATTGTTGAACAATGAAGCGCCCACGTGGTTGGTCTAGCGCGCATAAGGCTTCTTTATGCTCTCTGATTAGATAAAGAGAGCATACTAATAGGGGAAGCAGAGCTTCCCTTATATTTCCTTTATTATTAACTATAAATAGAGCTTTTATAGCTATTTCCTTAATAATAAAATAAGGCACTTTTAATCTCTCTTTTATAGCTCTCTTTAATAAATACCTACTATAGTATTAAAGTTATAAGCCTAGGTAGGATTATAAC
>JAJODA010000601.1:0-12080 GCA_021730345.1 Fusarium cicatricum
ACTAGAGCACGTGGTTAAGATAAAAGCAGCCACACTTGCAGAGAACCACCCAAGTCGACTGGCATCAGAGAGATTACTTCTCGATCTACGCTCAGCTGGCGACACCGACTCGGAAGGCGAAGTTGAAGGCGTTGGGGACTTGAGACAGATCTGATCGTTGGCATTTTGCAGTGTCTGATAAGAGGCGCTGCTCGCTGCCCTTTGCTGTCTAGGAGGCTGCTGAGAACACGTCAACGATGTCTCAAGTACGTTGGTGGTACACTAGCACGAGCGGCGGGCGCTTGGGAAAATAGGAGGGCTCTGTCCTTCCGGATTCGCTTGCCCACTGGGTAACTCCACGTCTCAAGAGTTGCTTACAAACCCATTGTTCTTTGCACGTCTTGGAGCTGGACTCTGTGACTCGTCCCCTCTTCATAGTTAAAGCCCAACCAAGAACGTCGCCGGTGCCTTGTGGCAGGGTTTATGAGAGCCCTTCCTTCACAGCCCGTAATACTGGCTTTGGTGTACCTGTTGGGCCGTAACTAGGCTGGCTCCCAGAGATGGCTTGATGTGGCCTTATCTTATCTGTATATTCAGTCTTTAGATGAGAATCGAGGAAAAGGGACAACAGAGATTACAAAGCGAGTATCCAACTCGTGAGCTCCCGAGCCATGAGTCCGAGAGAGCAACGAGCAACAAACATAGAGGGAGCGAGAGGGGCGTGGCCACATCGAGGAGCAGCACGAAGGCCCCAAGCTACATCAACATGGGTAAGTTAGCTTCCATTTAGCGTTTTATATGAAAACGTCTTATTTAAGCATGTCCCATGCGTGCTTTGTCCCATGTAGTTGAAGGGGGCTGCTTGAAGAGAGTTGCCACGCAGTGAGTGATGTTCAGAGGACTGATTAGACCGAATAAAGGTCAGCCTTAGATTGAAATACGCTCCCAACAAGGTAAACCACCCAGAAGATAAGATTTCGTCTACAAACAAAGGGTTGATCCATGGCTCAGCTTCTAAAGAAGCACCAGGAAAGAGTGTCATTCTCTAGTGCAACCTGAATACACTTGGCGATAGAACAACTGCTATAGCATATGTACAGGTTGTGTGTATCAACCCTACCAGCATTGAAAAAATGTAGCTCTTAGTCCTCCGCCCAATCCCTAAGGATACTTCCCCTGGTTACCGATATTAGAAAGATAGACGACCAAAGTCTTCTGCTTCCACCCCTCCGCCAGGCTTCTCTCAGCAGATCTGGCCAAGTGTCTTTTAGTGGGATATGCTGCATCAGAAATGGCTTTGGTTGAACTCATCCGGATGCCGGTCCTCAGCGTGACCACTTGTTTTTTCTTTCATGCCAGTAGTACTTTACTTAGAGCCTATGTATATTAAGGAAAAGCCTGGATGCCAATTTAGTTGTCTGAGACATCGAATGGCCATGGGCTGGGAGCTGTTGGGCGTTCCCTCTCTCTGTCACTGTGAGTCATGTGCTGTTCCTCAGATTGTTTCTTCAGGAGGGAAGAATTGTCCCCCTTAGCCGCGTTACATCTCACGCAGCTCGCCTTCACCTCGATGGTCGTGGCGTCCCCGGGCAGGGAAGAGATGGTACGCAG
This sequence comes from Fusarium cicatricum, assembly GCA_021730345.1. Classification (NCBI taxonomy): domain Eukaryota; kingdom Fungi; phylum Ascomycota; class Sordariomycetes; order Hypocreales; family Nectriaceae; genus Fusarium; species Fusarium cicatricum. Next base: position 1,591 of record JAJODA010000601.1, read on the forward strand.
CTATAGCGACTAATCCACGTACCTTTCTATGGCATAAGTGAGATCATGACGATGGATGATATTGCCTGGACTTGATTGAGGAATTCCATCAAAGTTGCGCTGTGAGGTATAGCTGTAACACAGTTGCACTGAGGTGCTCGTAAGTTCATGGTACGTTATCACAGTAGACACTAGGCTGGCTTTTGTGCTGCATGATCCAGTCTCGCATGAATTCTTCGCTTTCAGTAATGCTCGAGAAGATTCCAACATCGCAGAAATGTTTCTGGAGAAATAGGGTTTATCAATCGTCACAGAGTAGACAGCATGGTGTCAACCGTATCATCTAAAATGATGCTGTCGGAATATGCCGAGAGGGCCGTTAGGACCTTGCTGAGGTGATCCCGCATGCAGTTAAGCTGGAGTCTCTAAGATGAATATGGTCATACATAGATTTTGTATGTAACGGAGATATGTTTAGAAGTCGTTGACTAGATAGACTTGATGATTTGTGTGAAGAGTTGTATATATTAAAGCTATCTTAACCTGGAGAAGTCTAGAAATATATGCTGTATACCAAGGAAAAACTCAAACACGCTGTCCATCTCCTGCTCCAGCGAGCCGGACCCTGCTTGAGGCCCGAGTCTCACTATATTTCTTAACCTTGTGGCTTATACATCTCATGACAGTCCCCGGGTGTCCCAGGCCAATGCAGCGGCCGTCATGACAGCTGAAATCGCTTCTCACGTGGCAATAACACGCCAAGCAGGGCCCTGTGCCCAGAGGATTCTTGCCGAGATGAGCAGTGCGAGAGTCATGACAAAGAAGGCACGATTCTCCTGATATGCGGCGAGAATATAGTAGATGCCGATGCCGATGATGGCCACAGAGAAGCCATTGAGGGCAGGGAGAGCCGAGTCGGGCAATTGCTTGGCGGCCAGCGCTTTACGCTCTGAGATAAGGTTGCTGACACCGTGATTGAAGGCGCTGATGCCAAACATGTAGATCGTGATAGCGGCGGCGGTAGGCATTTTCTTCTTATGCTGTATTTTCTATCCAAGTTTTCTATAAACAGACAAGGAATTGACGTGGCTTAGTCTTGTCGGTGTACGTTAATATAAAGATTTCAAAGTCGGGTAAGAATGTAAAACCACATACCTACAGGCTACACCCCAACTGCTGCTTCCCAGCAAAAGTACAGGCGGTCTAGAATGGCAGGCTAAATCTGGACGATGTAACATACATGAGCACAACTCTCTACAAGTGCTTACTCTATTTCATATGAAGACTTCTGCCGTCAGCATACTACGTAAGCCCAGCTTCAGCAAGCCCCAGAGTGTTTTAACTTATTTCCAAATTATCGAATGTACCTAACATGTTTATTTCGCCTCTATAAAGTGGAAATGATGGTAGAGAACTTCTGTTAACTTCCATCATGGAGTTCAGGAATATGTATTGTTCTTGCATTGGCATATTTTCACCCAACTATCATTGGTATCTACCAGCAGTAGCACACTGGTATAACCAATTTGGACGAGTTTATTTTGCCTTCTTACCTACGCTCGAGATATAAGCATTTGGCCCACGACCATGATGGGTGAAAATAAAAGACCACAACTCGGCTTCGTGACTGAACAAGGGAAAAGGTAAACTAGTCAGTAACTGCTTTCTAATTTTCAGAAGCATTTGGAAATAGTCAAAAGATGAAAATGCCAGGCATGTGTTGGAAGTCAAAGACTGGAATGCTTTACACGATATCACGAGAACGTTCAACAGAGATCCAAAACGTACATGGTTTTCCTCTTCCAATGTTTTCTCACAGTATTAGACAGATCCGGTATATTGACTATGACGTCAGAGAGTATTTCAAGGTATGGTACCTTCTCATTAGGTACTTGTAATCCGAAGCTTGGCCTACCTGACGGCGCAGTATCAAGAGAGTAAGCATAGCCCCAGTACCGACGGCGTAGGAGTGTCATGGCCACAGCGTGCCCAGACATCTACAGCAAGAGCTGAAGCATTCAAGGTAGTCTCCGCGCACCGAGAAGCAGAATGTAAATATCGTCATCGCCTTGGTAGCGGATAATACTGATATGCTATCGAGCATCTAGACGGGCGCTGCTAGGCTGGAAGTCAGCTTAACCGACTGAAGAACGACAAATGAGGCTACTGCTGTATATTGGGCCACTGGATATGGCCGTCTTAACAGTGGATTATTATAACGGATTCGGAATTTTGCCATAGACCACCACCTCTTATTGCTCAGGCCATTACCAAACAAACCAACACGGCCAACAAACCTACGACCCGCACATTAACGCGCCTTTTATCAACACTTCCCGCCATTCTCGCCGATCCGTCCGTCGTGCAAATTGCAGTTACTCTGATAGTTTCAGCCGACTTGCCTATCTGCTGTACTGCGCTTTGAGAAAAGATCTCCGACCACTTGAGGCCCCTCCCGACACTTCCGCCCGCAAAGACCGCTACATCGACATCCGACGTTCCCCCTACCGTCGAACGAGCATCCGCTTTCCATCGATCCCTCAAAACAACCATGGGCCTTTGTAGCATTTGCAATGAGGCTGCAAAGAAACTCTTCCGTCGATCGGTCTTATCTCATGGTGGGATAAAAGTCGTGCACCCGCAATACGGTCCAGCTACCAAGCTCGCTTGCTGGATATGCGCCAAGTACTCAAGCTGGCTTGATCAGGCGTGGCCTGAGGTGCTTGAGGTTTGGAAATCTGGAGAGCTCAGGAGTTCACTCAAAACTACAGGCAGAGCTCTGACCATTCCCGAAAGTACGAGTCAGCGTACACATATACTGACAGCAATGTTGCATCCGTTGAGTAAACCATGGGAGGAGGGATTGGAGATTTGCATACGGATCTTGTCGACAGAAGGTGAGTAAACGGAGCTTTTGGACAAGGGCAGTTCTGACCTAAAAAGACCTACAGCGCTGCACCATGCCTGGTCTTCCTAGGTCCGACCCAGACCGTCGAGCCTCTTTGATCATGACCTGGATGGCCCAGTGTCTAGCGAGGCATCCCATTTGCTCAGCGCGGCATCAGACGTCGTGGTACCCAACACGTCTCCTCTATCTGGACCCACAGACGACAGACGTTCGGCTCATCATCTCCAAGGATAGCGCTCTACAAGGGCCTTACATGACTCTGAGCCATAGATGGGGCAGCTTAAAGTACACCAAGCTCACTTCAGACAGCTTGGAGGCTCTCAAAGGCCATATCGACATCACATCCCTTCCTCTGTGCTTCCAAGACGCCATATCCCTTACTAGGCGCCTAAGGGTTAAATACCTATGGATCGACTCCCTGTGCATTAAGCAGGATGAAGACAAGATAGACTGGGAGGTAGAGGCTCACTTGATGGGAAAAGTCTACTCCCACTCGTTTCTCAACATTTCTGCAACTCTGGCCGAAGACGACACCCGATCACTGTGGGATCAGCAAGAGAACTCGCCTCGTCCAGCCCGACTCGACTTTCATAGTGGGATGAAGAGAAGAATCTTCGAGTTCGGCAGGCCGTTGAATAGGCGTTTCAGAAGGAGACAGGGGCTCTGGGCTGTTGATAATGACATGTGGGATGAAGAGATTGAGCAAGCTCCTCTGCAAAAGAGGGCTTGGGTTTTCCAAGAACGCTTCCTCGCTCCTTGGATCATCCATTTTACCAATCGGCAGATCGCTTGGGAGTGTTGCCAGTCGAGCGTCCTTGAGGTGCTCCCAAACCAAATACCGGCTGGAATGACAGTCTCAATCAAGTTTGAGATCGCCAACGCAACCATGAGAAAGAAGGCATCTCAGGGATCCAGTCATCTTGACTTTCGCCGGGCTTGGGACTTCATCGTCAAACAGTATACTATAACGGATCTTACGCTCAAGAAAGATAGGCTAGTTGCTTTGCTGGCACAGCCAAGGAAATCGAGAGCTCCCGAGATGATGTCTATATTGCTGGCATGTGGAAGAGTACCTTCATCTACGAGCTCGCCTGGACTAGAACTCGCTACGACAGCTGCAAAAGTCCCCTTGCAAACTCGGCTGGTCGTGCCTCGAGCTGGTCATGGATGTCTACGGATGGAGAGGTTATGTACCCGTTGACTGAAGAGCCGAGGAAGCACTTTGCGAGCATAGTGAAGCTTCCAGACCCTGCATCAGCGGGAAGCTCTGCAACAGTAGCCCGTGGTGCAATTCAACTGCGAGGACTACTAGTGCCTATCTTATCGGTTGATTGGCAGAACGACATGATCTCAAGATTCAATGTGGATGGTTTCTGTTTGGAGGAAGGCTCTCAATCGACTGAGAATCACCTCGACTTGGAGGGCACCGAGGATCAGATAAGAGAGGGACTGAAAAGGGGTATCTATCTTATCTCCTTGTTTGCATCTGACGAGCATTTGCAGGCCATAGCTGTCTCGTCGACCATGGACATGGCCACCTCAGAAGCCGTGTTTCGTCGCGTCGGCGCTTGTCAAGTTCAGTACCGGAAGCTGCATATTCCACAAGGGTTTTTGCCAGGTGGAAGGTACCAGATCCTTCTACAATATTCGTCGAGGGCGAACCAAGTTACAACCTCTTGCATCCTGTATCCCGTGGGCTCATCAAGCGAGCGGAGTCTGCTTTGTCGATGGGAGAACAAAGAGTCGTCGAGATTCATTAGTTAGGCGGTGCGCTGGTGCGGTAGTAGCAACACGTTTGTCTCAATATATACGTATCTTTGCATAGTATGCGTCATTTACAACAGGATTTATTATCTTATATATAGTATCGCATCATCTCCGCTGTGGCGTGGTGCCCAGCAGTCCTACATCTTTTGTCGTCGCATAGCCATAAGCCTCTTATGATGCTGCCGAGTAGAGATAATATGGAACCAGAAAAGCGACCACCAAATCAAAATCACGACAAGGGTCGCGGCCATAGTAAACCCTACTGTCGTGATAGCAACTCCATATGAGAAAGCTTGAAACTTTAGGTCATTCTGAAACCGATCCGTGGTCAGAGCTACTTGCATGGCGGAGAGAATGACAGTGAAATAGACGAACACCGCCAAAATCCAGCCAAAGTTCCTCTCAAAGAAGCTCCTGTATTGGATTGACACCGGCATGAACCCATTCACCACGTTGCGCAAACTGAAACCGGCTGCGCCCAAGCGATAAAGCATGTTGAGCCTCGTCAAACGTAGCTCGCCGTAGACATAGCGGGAGGGGACTTGGCTCAAGTTGTGGAGGAGTTGGGGTTGTGCTGTGAAATCCATCACAAGGGCAGTCCAGCGCTCGAACGTGATATCTTTCGAAAGCAGCCCTACGTCGTGGGCGATACGGAGGTCGGAGTGGGAAGATAACAGCCAGGCGTAAGAGAGTAGAAGGCCGCATGCGTTGTTGTATAGATCCACGTCGCTACAGAGGTACTTCTCCCAGAAGTCATAGTCGAGAAGATAGTCGGGGATTGGTTTAATGAAGATCCAGGTTTCAAGCCAGACGAGATGATAGTCAGCAGCCTCGGTGAGATAGATAGTTCGTCCACGCATCAGGTGTTGATGAAGAGGCCGGGCAGGCTGTGCAATGCCAGCCAGCCATAAGTGTTGTACAACCGCGTTGCATCGTTGTGTAGAGAGATCACTCTCGAGGAAACCAGGGATGTTTTGCCGTGTATTCAAGGTTTCATGACCGCACCGGAAATGAATAGGCAATGTAGCATTGGATTCGCCAGATCGCAACGCGTTTGATGGCGAGAATGGCGGGCTCAGACTAAGATTCTGTATCAAAGGTTAACCGGCTCTATTCTTGGCACACGGTAGATTCAACAAACCATATTGGTCAACTAGCTAGGCACTTTATGTCGTCGGGTAAAACACTTGATAGTCAGACTGAGACGGACGAGTTTTATCAGCAGCCCGTGCGTGGTGCGGGGTTTGAAAACAAGCTGAATCTTGGCAGCCGGGTTGGGTTTTCAGCCAACAGCAGCGAGACAAGGTATTCAGCTACTGACGTAATTCCTGCAGCCTGATTCTATTTTCAACCTCCCTGCCCTCCAAGCTGAAAACAAATGTTACATCTAAGCAGGTCTTTATTGGCTAGGCTTTTGAGCGTGGCGACTCCGCCATCATAGCAACAAAACAACGCGTTTGTCGAGGCCTCGCAAGGCTCTCTCCATCACCACCTTCTATGCTCAGTTGACACTGCGGACTGTTTGAGGGACCGAAAATACTCACCCGCCCTTTCTGTTGCACAACAAAAGACAGATGTCCCTTGCTGGCTAAGCGGGGGCGCCTTATATCCGCCTTTCGACACCTCCACCTCACATAGCACCATGTCTCTCGATCTTGGGCCATGGATTATCTTGGTCATTATCGCAGTAGGCAGCTGCTTTTGGCTTCTCTATACACGCACTCAAGATGTTGCGAAGCCTTCATCCCCTCCCGTTACCCAGCCACAGTACAGGCGGACGCTTCGAGTCCGAGGCGTCCCCTTATCTTGGGATTCTGGTCGTCTGGAGTCACTTTTGGCCACCCAAAGCAGCTTGAGAAATCCCGTTGTTTGTTCGCTTGCACGAGAGTTTCAGAGCAGCGTATGCTCGGCTACGGTGGCTTTTGCTGGGTCCCAAAAGCTCGGGCTTCTGCGTGTTGAAGATGCCAAGCTGGTCTTGGACGAACAGTTCTTGGGTATAACAACGCTCTTCACTCCGCTTCGTGATGATCATAGACTTGAGTAAGAACACCTTTGTGTAAACAAGACTCTCGCTTATATACCCAGCATCGTCGCACTCTCAGGCCTTGGAGGTCATGCATTTGGCTCCTTTAAAGAAAGAGGCGGCGAACACATGTGGCTGCGAGATGATCTACCACAAGACCTTAAAGCAACATCTAATGGGCGGCCAATGGCTCGCATTATGACGTACGGATACGACTCGGTCGTTGCGAATAGCGAAAGTTTTCAAAACTTGGAGGACCTGGGCACGCAGTTGTTGGCTGGCTTGCGCACCTTGGTCGAGGGTCCGACGACTAGACCCATCATCTTCATCGCCCACAGCCTGGGGGGACTCATTATCAAGCAGGCATGACTGATCATTATAAACGCCTTCGAGGTATCAGCAGCTGACCTGATTATAGGCTCTGATCATCCTAGCCAAGTCGAAGCGTGAACAAGATGAGAAACTCTTACAGGCTGTGTATGGAGTTGTCTTCTTTGGTGTCCCTCACTTGGGCATGGATATTAGATCACTGATCCCAATGGCTGGAGACGGCCCGTCCCGGTCGCTTGTTGGATCCCTTAGTAGAGACAACTCGCAAGTACTCGGTATTCTGCAAAGAGAGTTTGTGAATGTTTTGGGACCTGAAGGCAAGTCAGAGATCGTATGCTTCTACGAAACAAAGCTGTCGCGCACGGCTTGCAAGGTTAGTCGGCCTCCGTCTTTAGGTCCTGCTTGACTCTCTGGGGCAACAACTAAGCTGATATGCCTAGGACAACGAGGGCAATTGGAAAATGGAGGGTCCGTTGGAAGTGCTGGTCAGTAAGGCTTCAGCCACGAATTGCCGCCCATGGGAGACGGGCCCAGAGCACATTTGTGCCATCGCTCGCACGCACTCGGATCTCGTCAAGTTTAGTAACCAAGACCACGAATACGATAACGTGCGGGTGACATTGCGTGGTCTTGTTCGACGGGCTGTAACTGGATACCGCAAGCGAGTAGGATTGTCTACAAATTGTAAGTAGACCTTAAAGTGCAGGTATATACATGTGCTAAACTATGTAGTTATTGTTCCTTACAATAAGAACGATGATTTTGTCGGACGGACAAGTATTCTTGAACAGCTTCAGCAGCAGCACGGATTCGACCAGCATTCTGTACCATTTAGGCCCGGTCATAGAGTGTATCTCTACGGATTAGGTGGAGTCGGGTATGTGTCGTTACTGAACCATGCGATGCTGATACTAAACGAGTGCAGGAAAACCCAGATTGCGTTGGCCTATGTCTACTGGCTACAAGACTCAAGACCGGACGTATCAGTATACTGGGTCAATGCAAGCAGCGCTGAGCAGTTACGCCAGTCCTTTCTTGATCTCGCGCGCAAGTGTCAGATCCCCGGGTACGATAATACTGGCGTTGACGTGCTGGTATTAGTTAAGTCCTGGTTGGAAGACACTGACAGAGGACCTTGGCTCATGGTCGTTGATAACGCTGATGACATGGCGCTATTCTTTGACTCGCCTCAGCCTGGAAGCTCTAGTACGATAACAGCGATTAGCCAGAACACTCTGGCAACACTACTCCCAGACTCGAGCCACGGAATCATCATGATCACTACCCGAAACAAAAAGGTCGGGGTCAAGCTCACCAGGAGCAGAGGTCATTGTGGTATTGAGGTCAACGGCATGCAAGAAGAACACGCGCAGGCTTTGTTGCGTCAGAAGCTACAAGATGAAAACTACACACCCGAGACCCTGTCAGCCCTTACTTCACGACTGGAATGTCTTCCACTGGCTCTTGTTCAGGCCGCTGCCTTTATCCAGGAAAACACTTTTTCAATATCTCGGTACCTGGACCTGTTGAAGAAAGGTGACGATAACCTGATCCAGCTGCTCAGTAGCAACTTTGAAACAGATGGACAAGGCGCGAGGCCGTCGAAAGCCGTCACCGAGACGTGGGTTATTTCGTTTGCGATGATTAAGACTCAGAACCCATTCGCTGGTGACCTATTATCGCTGATGAGTTTGTTTGATCGGGTGGGCATCCCAGAGGACTTTTTATCACGGTATCAAGATCGCAAAGCTATCGAGAACGTCAGGGAAGATCAAACCACCACTGATGTCCAACTTGTTGACGCTTTAGGGCTCTTAAAGGCCTTCTCTCTCATCTCGGAAGAAAAGACCGGGAGCCTCACGATGCATCGTCTCGTACAGCTGGTAACGCGCAACTGGTTAGCTCGCGAGCAGACGACATCACGATATGCCAACGAGGCGCTCCTGGTTCTATCTGATGCTTATCCATACGGCGGCTTTATCAAGAATAGAGCAACCTGTAGTGCATTACTACCGCATGCAATGGCGGTGTTAAGCTGGCACAACAGCGAGGGTGAGGCAAAGGCAATACTTCTTCACAATGCAGCGGTACATCTTTTCAGTGAAGGCAAATGGCACGAGGCTGGTCGACTTATCAGACAGGCCATAGAAATTCGGCAAAACGTACTAGGGGGAGAGCATCCCGACACGCTGGACAGCATGAACAGTCTAGTACGAATATGCACAGATCTAGGCGATTGGGAAGCAGCAGAGAACCTAGCGAAACCTCTCATCGAGACACAGCAGAGGGTACTTGGTGCAGAGCATTTCCTTACACTGCACACCATGCACCGTCTGGGGAGAGTATTCCATGAGCAGGGTCGGTTGCCAAAAGCCCAGCAGATCCTCACACAAGTAGCGGACACGCAGAAGATGCTGTTTGGAGGCGAGGATCGTGCCACGTTAGAGACGGGCATGAGCTTGGCTTCTGTTTACATCGATCTAAATGACCTAGAGAAGGCACAAGAGTTTATTTCAAAGGCAGGGGCAGGATACAAGAAACTCTTTGGACTGGAGCATCCCTTGACCATGGACAGCATGAACACTCTTGCAAGAGTTTACTATCGCCAACAGCGGTGGGATCAGTCTGAGGAAATCATGGCGGAGGTGATTAAGATGTGGGAAAAGCTGACGAGGAAGGACCATCCTTACACATTATTAGCCAGGGGTAATCTGGCGAGAGTCTGGTATTACTCCGGTCGCCAACAGGAGGGGATCAAGCTGATGGAGGAATGCATTGAACTGCAACAGAGTGTTATGGGTCGTCAACATCCCGGTACCCTGGAAGCAGTGGCGAAACTGAGGTCTTGGAAGGAAGAAACTCCTGAGTCTTGTACAGAGACAAGATAGAGGTTTTTAAATTGGATACAGATGCAGCTAGCTAATACTCGAACAAAGTTCCCGACAATTCTTTCGAAAATCATAAGAATCTGGAGCGCCGCGTTTATAGGATACTTCATCTCATCTGCTCCTCAGCTCCGTGCATACTTGGATGCGGCAGCCGGCGGTTTCTTTGAAGAAAAAACACAAAGAGAATTTCGCAATGTTTTCTACAAACGCTTCTCGCCATGTCAAAAGGATTAGGTGGCTAGCGTGAACATCATCCTCATGTTTCTCTAGCGCCATTTTAGGTTCAAATATCGCCGTTGTCTGCATTCGCTTCAAGCTCTTCGCAACCCGTCGTTGCGCGCGAATAGCATCCAAGCGCCGATCATCAAGTCTGCGGAGAAACCAGCCCGCTACTTCCTGATGCGGAGGCCAAGCCCGTTTGTAACCTGGGGTTCTCCTTCCGTATCTGCAGGGATCGGCATCAATACCCCAGACTGACCAAAGAGATGACGGAGACGCTTAAACAAGGCCAGGATTCATTCAAGTTCTCGGCACATCAGAAGATAAAGTCACTGTCGGTGGGTTCGGAGATGGTAGACATATAAATACCCTCGCC
>JAJODA010000602.1:0-20025 GCA_021730345.1 Fusarium cicatricum
TCTAGATACTAACTTTAATCTTAATCTTATTTTTATTAACTTTTAATACCCCTACTTTATATCTAACTAATCGACTGCCGTGCCTTTGCCTTATTAAAATAGTGCTTCTTATTGATGTAAATTACTTGTTGCTCTGTGATTGGCTGTGCAGTTCTCTCTGGCCCCTGATCTACCTCTAGTGATACCTCAGGTGGCTGGTGCGTGGCTTGAGCGGCAAAAAACGGTCGAGTGTTGAGTTGAGATTAAGAGAGTGGGGTACGCAACCCGCCAGAAAAAAAAACCACTCGCAAGGAAGGACACAGCTCCCCACGCCCTGTTCCGACTTCGGTAGCAATTTAGCAGGGAACAACCAGCCCAAAAACCAGAAAGAGCAAAGTGCCCTAGGTGATTGTGGAAAAATTTCCCAAGAAGCCGAGCCTTGCCTTTTACTCTTGCGATAAGCTCCCGACTTGTCCTCTGCATCCTCGCGACACCAACGGAGTTCCTGTCCAGCAGCAATTAATTTTCTCGTCGTCATCGTCGCCCTCGTCGCCCTCGTCGCCCGTCATGTCTCCTCCCGTCGCTGCTGGTCGTGAGAAGGAGTCCAACTTGGCCCGACTCCTTGGCTCTGGTATGTCTTCCCATTGAACCATGAATCATTGCTTTGGCGCTCTGGTACATGTGCGTGTAGTTCTCGACTTGACAAAAGCTTGCTTAGGTTCCGCTGGTATCGCTGAGCTGGCCATCTTCCACCCCGTATGCTCCCCTCCGTCATCGAGGCCAACGAGGGCCCTTGATGTGACCTGGAGTCGCCTGCTAACACCCAGTCAAGGTCGATACTATTGCGAAGCGATTGATGAGCAACCAGACTCGAGTAAGCAACATCATCTACACCCGAATAATTTGCCCTGGGCGAATATCCCATTGACGCGTCGTGCCTCCAGATCACCAGCTCCACCCAATTGAGTCAAGTCATCTTCAAGGACAAGGCTAGCGCCACTGTCGGCAGGAAGTTCGTCTCTCTGTTTCCCGGTCTGGGATACGCCGCGGGCTACAAGGTCCTTCAGCGAGTGTACAAGTACGGCGGTCAGCCTGTTGCGCGTGACTACCTTGCCAAGCACTATGGTTCGGACTTCGAGAACGCCTTCGGCAAGAAGACGGGCAAGGCTATTATGCACTCTACCGCTGGAAGGTAAGCATCCCGCCTGGAAAACCAGACAAGAAGACATGGGCATTAACACGATTCGTTTAGTCTGATCGGTATTGGCGAGATTGTTCTCCTTCCCCTCGACGTTCTCAAGATCAAGCGACAGACAAATCCTGAGGCTTTCCGTGGACGTGGTGTTCTCAAGATCGTCGCTGATGAGGGTTTCGGTCTCTACCGCGGTTGGGGCTGGACTGCTGCCCGTAACGCTCCCGGTTCTTTCGCGGTATGTGTCCTGTCGTATGCCCATGATTAGAGCGGGAATAACTGACTTATGGCAGCTTTTCGGTGGTTCTGCTTTCGCCAAGGAGTGGATCTTCCACCTCGAGGACTACAACAAGGCCAGCTGGTTCCAGAACTTTGTTGCTTCCATCGCTGGTGCCTCTGCCTCTCTTGTCGTCTCTGCTCCTCTTGATGTGATCAAGACCCGAATCCAGAACCGTAACTTCGACAATCCCGAAGGTGGTTTCCGAATTCTTTCCAACATGGCCAAGAACGAGGGCTTCGGCAGTTTCTTCAAGGGACTGGTTCCCAAGGTATGTAGCGGGAAATGTCCACCCACAAGTCAAAAGTCCCTCCACTCGCGGCCCGCCGTCGCCCGCTCAAATCCCGTCTCCACATGTAAATCTCACGACGCTAATGGATCTGGTGCTGCAGCTGCTCATGACTGGTCCCAAGCTGGTCTTCTCTTTCTGGCTCGCCCAGACCTTGATTCCTGCCTTTGACGTTGCTTTCAAGAAGTAGAGTGGAGGGTTGCCTGGAATTTACGTTAAAGATATAAAATCTAGAGATGATCTAGACGGATATACAGCGGGAGACGTGAAGGGAGTTTAGACGGATAAGATATTTGCTGGGTTTATTATGATAGAGATGCACCGATCGGAGGCATCGGGTCTCGGCGAGACGGATGAGAGCACTCAACTCTGTACAAAATTAAGCGATTTGATTTGACACACGTCACAGATCCCTCGCTGCTCCGTGACAACTGCCGTCACCAACAGCTGGATAGCATGGCTACAGCCGCCACCAAGGCCATGATCCCTGCACAAGTGGACGATGATGTAGGCGATAGGTCTCTTGGTGGCCTGACGTGTATTGTTGTGGACTTTCATTGGCTGCCCCATATAATCCCGGCGGGCGTTGCCCAAGCAACCGCGACCACGACCGAAACAACCTTCCTCTATTTTGATACGATCAAACAATGCAGCCGCGCCCCAACACTTGACTTGGGTTAATACTTTTACCCCGTCCATCCTCGCGCCTTCCCCTTATTTTCTGCTAGTTTCAAAAACCTACCACTACTATTCCAAGTCCTCAACCATCGTCACTTGCGCTCTCATCTTAGCGTGGCTGCGGCGCCGTCCGCATTCTTGCCATCCAGATCTTGCACACTCCATTCCTCCCATACCAGCTTCTCGTTTCTAAGGGACCAGACATGCCTTCGTCAGAGCGAGACAGTTCCCGAGAAAGGGAGCAGCTAAGACATCAACACTCTTATTGTTCAGACCAAAGCTACCGAGCCTTGGTTCCAATTCCAATGTACGTTGTCTTCCGTATGCCCTCATGGCTTTCTTTCGCCGGCTGACAGGAAACAGGTGGGACAGTTCTGATCCCGAACGCTGCCCGCCTCCGCTACCTCTGAACCCGGGGTCGCCTTTGTCCTCGCGAGCAGGCACGTCGAGCGCCATCCAGTCTGCCCACGCAGCGCTTAACGAGCGCGCACGGGAGAGCGCCATGGGTCCCTCATTGAACAAGCGGCTGCAGGATTCGCCCACCAAAAGCGGCTCACATCGTCGGCTGCAATCCTCTGTCCGCGACATCAGCTTGATGATCGAGGGTACCAGCGCCAACAACTCACCTGCCAGATCACCCGAGAGGCAGCCTCGCCCAGAGACGCCCATGCGATCTCGGGACGTCGCATCCGAAGGCCGATACAGCGACAAGGACTCTACAACTTCAAGTTCGGTTCCGGGTCCTAGTTTGACCCCAATCTTGCGGCCTACTGTTCGGCGACCACCTCCTCAGAGCATCCTCGGCGAGAACACGCCTCCACAGTCATCAACGATGCTTGCTCTTCAGAGCATGAGCTCCCAAACACCTTCTCAAACACCCTCTAAAGAGCCCGAGAACCCCCTATCCAACATCACCAATGGCTCCTCAGCCCTGGTAAAACACCCTCAGAACCTCGACCACCTTTCGAATCAGATCCTTAGTTTGACCAGTATTGCAACTGCTCTTCAAAAGGAAATGTCGATGTTGAGCCGACGGAGTAGAGACAACGCTACTGACCTCCTCAGTCTCAAGGAGGCCACGAACACAAGAGACGAAGACATCCGAAGAAGCCTAAGAGAACTCCTCGGAGGCCATGGCAATGGCCATGACGGCAACAATAGACTCCCTTCTCGGGACCCCTTTGGGGGATATTTCCTGGACAACAAGCCACACAACCTGTCACCGCCTGGCACTAAGCCTTTCCAGCTTCCCCGGATCCCTTCTCCCAAGAGTTTCTCAGACTCTATTGAGCGCGGATCCATTAGCACGCCATCTCTCGCCGGCTCTGAGGCCCCGGCTTCTATCGCTCTTCTGGAAAAGATCATTCGAGAAATGGGTACCAAGGACGGACAGGAGTCTCTTCTTGGTCGTCTTATGGAAGTCTCAAACAAGCTCTCCGGCATGGCGACCTCACAGAAGCTGGATGAAGTAATCGAGCAGGTCAAGGCCCAATCCGAGCAGGCAATCGTGCTGGGCAACTCGGTTGGAAGCTCCGATGCGAGCCGGTCTCGCAACTTCAGCTTCGGCGAAGAGTCCAGTCAAATGGAGATGGTTCCTGGTCAGACTAGGAGCGCCGTCTCTCAACGCGTTGAACGCATCATGAAGAACGAGGGACGGAGGAATTCTGAACCATCTGGACGAGGAGCTGAGCTTCTGAACGACGACCTCATCAACATCATCCGCTCGGTCAAAGACAGTGTTTCTCAAGGCGGAGGCCTTACTGCAGAGGTCAAGGCCCTTGTACGGGAGCTTCGTGGTGAGGTTCTGGGCATGGGTCGTGAGATCGGCCGCAGGCTCGAACAACAAGCTTCCAGGCGTAACGTAGACGATCATGATAGCCCGAGCAAGGACGAGGTCGCACGCGTTATCGACGAAGGCCTTGAGCAAATGAAGGACCAGCTTAACCACGTCCTTCGGGAGCACAGGCGCCAGTCTGCCGCCTCAGTCAGCACCCAGAAGAGTGCTGTCGACTACCAAGAGATCTACAACGCCATGCGTGCTGCCATTCAGGACAACGAGGCTACTCGCAATGAAATGCCCGACCTCAGCAAAGACGATGTCATCGGCGCCGTTAGAGATGCTTGGGAGAATTACAAGCCAGAGATTGAAGTTCAACAGCTTGGTCTTGAGCGCGACGAGGTCTTGGCATGCCTTAAAGAAGGCCTCCAGGAGTACGCCCCTCGTGATGATCGCCCACCTGCTGCCACCAGAGACGAGGTCTTCACTGCTGTCGTCGAGGGTCTCAAGCATTTCGTCCCTCCCCAGGTAGACTCACCTGACGCCTTATCACGGGAAGAGATCATCGATGCGGTTCGCGACTGTCTCGAGGAGTTTGAGTTTCCTGTGGCCCCATCTGCTCTCGGAAACAACGAGATCACTCACGAGGATATGGTGCATGCCGTTAAAGAGGGTCTTCATGACATGGATATTCAGTCCAGCCGTGCCCTGGTACCGTCTTCCTCGAGCAACGACGATATCACCGACCGTCTTAGGGAAATCATGGATTACCTTCGAGGCGAGTTCAAGGCTGTTTCGGAAGAAGCCAAGCACAACGTTGCTGCTCACGATCGAGACACAGAACAGGTACTCGATGCTACGAAGGACGGGTTCGAAAACCTGCGTAAAGCTATGGAGAGCTATGTCGACCGTGCCGCTGGCGTCTCAAGCCAGGAGGAGTTTATGGATGATCTGCTAAAGTCTTTGGATGATTTCAAGGATGAGATTGCTGGCCTTGTGTCAAACGCAAGCGATCAGTCTCGCGAGCAACTACAAAGTGAACTCGAAGGGCTTCGTGAGGTGGTCAACTCCTCCATGGTCCCTGCTCTACCACCCCAGCTGAACAACTCTGAGGTCCTCGAGGCCTTGAACACGGGCTTCAATAACTTGCGACAAGAAATCCTGCGGCCTCGCGCTGAGACTAGCGAGATTCTTGACGCCCTGAATGACGGCCTCAATGATCTTCGCGCTGGAATGGATCGAGTCACAAACAAGCCTGCTGATCTGACTGCCAATGATGAGATTCTCGATGCTCTCAAGGCCGGTCTCGACTCCATTCGCGTTGACATCGACTCTCTCAAAGACAGCAGTAATGACAAGGCTGTGGCCACTCTGGATTCCACGCCTCCCGCCAATGACGAAGTCCTTGATGCTCTGAAGGCTGGCCTTGGTGCCGTGCGCTCAGATATCGAGGCGCTCCGTGAAAGTCACGCAGAGAAAGCTGTTGCGATAGTCGACGACAAGGAGGATGACGAGGTCCTTGAGACTCTGAAGACTGGACTCGACTCCCTCCGCTTGGACCTTGAGGCCATCCGGGAGAATACCACTGAAAAGGCGGTTGCGGCTGTTGTCAACTCATCCAACGATGAAGTTATTGAAGCGCTGAAGAATGGACTCGACTCTCTTCGCGTCGACATCGATGCTGTGCGCGAGAGTAATGAGAAGGCCGTTGCACAAGTTGGTAACGGACCTGAGGACGATTTCATCGAGGCACTCAAGAATGGACTTGAATCTCTCAGAGTTGACATGGAGTCAATGCGCGACAGCAACGACAAAGCTGTCGCTCAGGTCGACAACTCATCCAACGATGAGGTTATTGAAGCTCTTAAGAACGGCCTAGACTCTCTACGAGCCGACATCGAAACCTTCCACAGCAGCCACGAGAAAGCTATTGCTCAAGTCGACAACACAACCAACGATGAGGTTATCGAAGCCTTGAAGAACGGTCTCGAGTCCATTCGTACGGATATCGAGACCCTCCAAAACAGCCACGAGATGGCCCTGGCTCCAGTTGCTGATACCAAGCCCAACGAGGAGATTTTGGATGCCCTCAACACCGGGCTCGACTCGCTCCGTTTCGACATTGAAGCCCTTCGGGACAGTAGCAGCGAGCGAGCAGTTGCCCCTGTCGACAACGGCTCCGACGAAAAGATTCTGGACGCCCTCAAAACCGGCCTGGAGTCTCTTCGCTCGGATATTGAGGCTCTCCGCGACAGCAACAGCGAGCGTGCGCTTGCCGCAGTCTCCACCGACAAAGATTCGGATGAGGCTGTGGTGCCTGCGGATATGGTAAAGCAAGACGACATCAAAAATCTCGAGGTGTTGATCACAGAGCTTCGCATCAAGGTGGAGGCTCTAGAGCCCGAGAAGGAGGGTATTCAAAAGGATGATTTGACTCGAATGGAGGAGATGATCCGCAACGTTCAGGACACTGTCGATGACATTGGCTCGCGCGAATCCTCGAGTCGTTCGGTCTCAACAGAAAAGAAGGAGGATGGCGAGGTTGATGGTGATGATCCTGCATCAAAGGACGACGTTCAAGCCATTGAGACTATCCTCCGAAACACCAAGGCGCGACTTGATGACCTCGTCGATGGCGACCAGGCTGTTCGCAAAGAGCATGTTGACGCGGTTGAGGCCCTACTTCTTGAAACCCGTGAGACTATGGTATCCATTACCTCTCAGATGGAGACCATCTCGCGCAAAGAAGAGGTGTCGAACTTGGAGACTCTCCTCACTCAGGTTACATCTGACCTTGATGAAATGAAAGAGCGTGCTACCAAAGAAAGCGAGAACCCTGACAAGGTTTCCAAGGCGGACGTAGAAGCCGTCGAGGCCCTGGCACTTGAGATCAAGACTGCCATGGACGGCTTTACTAGCACTGACCTTGCCCTTCTTGCTCGCAAGGATGATGTCACAAGCCTTGAGACCATTATCAAGGAATTTCACGAGAAGCTGGACACTACTGTCGACTCTCACACTAAGGCTATCGCAATTCGCGATGAAGAGACGACTGGTGTCGGCGAGCGAGTGACCGAAGTCAAGACCTTCCTCGAAGAGTTCCAGGGTGCCATCAACACCAAGCTTGAGGAGGGCGCGTCTGGTGTCGAGAGCGTCAGCAAGCTGCTTGAGACCATGGGCGAGAAGATTGACAAGAACGAAAACGTCCATCAGGATCTCAAGGAAATGCTTGACACAATCAAGGCCGAGTTTGAAGACTCCAAGGCTGTCGTGTCTGGTGTCAAGGTCGAGTCTAACGAGAAGGTCCAAGAGGCTACGGAGACTCTGGGCACGAAGATTGACGAGAACATCGGCGAGCTCATCACCAAGTACGACGCACTCCAAACGATGCTCGATGATAGGAGCAAGGTCAGCGAGGCTCGTGATGAGGCCATGGAGGCCGCTGTCGTTGGCTCCAAGACTGTGACAGATGAGCTCAAGCTCCTTGTTGACACACTCGGCTCCACTGTCACTGATTCTCTCGAGAAAATGGAAGAAGCATCCAAGACCGTCTTCACCAAGGTAGAGGAACTCGTGACGCGCAAGGAGGAGACACATACCGAAGACAAGGCCGAGCACCAGCAGACTCGGGACCAGATCACCGAGGCCTTGACTGCGGTGGAGGGCTTGAAGGGAGAGGTCGGAGAGTCGCATCCCAAGATCATCGAGGCTGTCAAAGATCTTCTCCTTCTCGTCTCGGAGCATTTTGAGCACTCCAAGACCTCTGTCACCGAGATTCAAGACAAGATTATCGAGCACAAGGCGCCAGAAGAACTCAAGACCCTTTTGCCGCCCGAAAAATACGATAATACAGAGGTTCACGAGAAGCTCGACAAGCTTGTGGAGCACATCTACAACGACACCGAAGTCCGTGAGCGCCTCGACAAGATCATTGAGCAAAAGTATGACGACGCCGAGGTTCATGGGAAACTGGACAAGATGATTGAGGAGAAGTACGATGACGCCGAGATCCGGGAGACACTTGCCACGATCATTGAGCAAAAGTATGACGATGCCGAGGTGCGACAAAAGCTTGACAAGATCATTGAAGAGAAGTATGATGACGTCGAGGTCCGGGATATGCTCGCTATGCTCGTCGCACAAAAGTATGATGACGCTGAAGTTCGTGAAAAGCTTGGCCTCCTCCTGGATTCAAAGTACGACGACACTATGGTGCAAGAGAAGCTCGGTCTGCTTCTGGACTCGAAATACGACGACACTGCGGTGCAAGAGAAGCTCGGTCTGCTTATTGACTCGAAATACGACGACACTGTGGTGCAAGAGAAGCTCGGCCTCCTTCTGGACTCAAAATACGACGACACTGTTGTGCACGAGAAGCTCGACAAGCTGGTTGATCACGGTACCGTGACCGACCAGGCACTCACCCGCCTTGAGACACTTGACAAGGTTCATGCGTCGGTGGTCCAGACAGCGGCTGATATCTCCGAGTTCCTCTCTGCTCAGAAGCAGCGCATCGAGGAGGCGCACGAGGATCACGAGAAGACACTCCAGGAGACACTTGTGTCGGTGGAGCGCAAGCTTGCTGAGAAGGATCACGTGGAGGCATCGGTCCTGAGCCTTCGAGACGAGGAAGAGAGGCTTCGACAGAGCATTACAGGCTTGCGAACGGAGCAGGAGAGTCTGATTCGACAAAAGACTCGACTGACTGGAGATGTCTCTTCGCTCGAGACAGCCCTCCGTATGCGCAAGGATGAGCTCTACGACATGGAGTCTCGAGCTGAGGGCCTGGAGCGCCGCATCCTTGAGGGTGTCATGGATCATTCTCGCGTCCTTCTCATGTCCAAGGGCAACAAGAAGAGCGGCGACGCTATGAGCCGCAAGCGAGTCAAGAAGCCTGCCACTGAGGAGACGGAAGCAACCCCTCAGCCCGCTCGCAAGTCCATGGTGAGCATGGCTTTGACAGCTAAGCGAAACCTAGCTGCTCCGGCTGCGGGCGGAGCTGCTCGAAGAATTGTTTCCCTCAGCCAGATCAACAACAATGTTGCCTCGGGCGGTGTTAAGCGCAGTCAGAGCGTACGGACACCTGTCGGCGGCAAGGGGTACCGGAAACGAAGCTGGGGCGGCCATCTCGACAAGGGCTTCGGCGACAATGATAAGGAAAATGTCGGCGGCGTAAACGAGACGGTGGAAGAAATGGATGAACTGGACACACGCTCAGTGGTGCCGGAGACGACAGACGTACCCGGGGATGAGACAACAGCCCTCGACTCAGCGCTTGACGATAATGGCGGTGACAGCGACAACGAGACGCTGCGGAGGAGTAGCAGAGGGACTGTGATCACAAATAGCACAGACATGTACACAGATGGTGACGACTACAGCGAGTACAGCGACACGGCGAGTGAGTGGACGGAGAGCGCTGTGGGAACCGACATGATGTCGATACACGGTGACGAGGTGGTGGTTTACGGGGCACAGAGAGCCATGACTTGAAGGATTGAACCGAGCATAAGTTGGGATACCATTGATGTTTGAAGCCGTTGAAAAGGAGAGAGGCCTTTGATTGGGGCATTCGGATGGAGTGTTTTGGAGCCAGGCATTGGATTCAGATTGGGTTGTCTTTTTCTTGTTATTGGTCATGTCTCGTTTTTCTGTTAATGAGCAAGGTAGCAAGGTATGCTTTAGGTTGTCCTTATTGAGCATTAGTAGTGTTCTATTGATAAAGTTGAGAAGCATAAGGGATGTATCAAAGTTAATGCTCATAACTCTGAGTCTTGACCTACTTGGTGAAACTGTGACGGGATGTTTTATTACGAATGCCATGGTGATGTTAGTCAGTTTGTATTGTAGTTTCACTTGCTTGCAACAAATTGCCTCGCGACTACAAGACTTAACTGATCGAATACTCTACAGGTTTAGAAAACACGACCCTTTGTTATCTATTAGATTTGCGTGCTGTCTAAGGTAACATGGCTTCTCAAGCTTGGCTGTCATGGTTGTTGAAGATGGATCCACTTTACATGTTATCTTATCTCTCTCTCGAGCCCCTCCATCCACCGCGTTTTCAACGTCGCGTAGCTCCATCATATTGACATTCGACATCAATTGACGGAGTTAACCCCGATTCTACAACGCGCTCGATAGGCTACGATAATGGAGCAGGGCACGGCCAGCGGGATTCTCTCCCCGCCCGAGCTTACACCTCTGGAGCAAGAGGTTCTCGACGAGTACGAGCGCTTGGCCGACAACATGAACAAGGTCCGTATGCCCTCCAGACACCAACTAGATAGCATCAACTCAACTAACATTCTCCAGCTGGCCACCATCCTCGAGCACCTCGCATCCAACCCCAGCACCGAGATCCTCGACGGCCTGCGTGAGCTTGAGCGAAAGACGAGCCTGGCCTTTACCCTCCTCAAGGCCAGCGTGTACAGCATAGTTTTGCAGCAAGAGATTGACTGGGGCGATGGATCAAACGTGCAATAAGGCTGCTGAAGTACGAGGGCGGGGCAGAGAAGATGAGGGAAATAAGATTTGATACCCAGCAGATACGACACGAGAAACGACAAGTACATGACGAGAAGAGACCATGATCATTTATATCCAAGTCATGTTACATCGATAACTTCTTCTTCTTCTTCTACTTCCAAGGGAGATTGGGAGAATACCCTCCATTACAGGCTACAGATACATGTCTTTGGTAATACAGTGTGTTTTTAATATACAGCTCCGCCATAGTACACCTTCCGCACGTCAACCAGTTTCTTGCCCCGACCGATAGCGATCTGCTCCGGGTCAGGCTGTGTTGTCAGCGCCTTGTACGCGGCCTTGACCGAGTTCATGGGGTTCTTGGACCTGGGCATACGGGCCGCAATGTCGTGGATGCCCGCGGCGCGGCACATCTCAAAGATACGGTGGGGGCAGCGGAGACCAAAGCCTAGTTGTGGTTAGCATTGCAAGACGTGCGACGGGCTGATAAGAGGGTTCGACATACCAGGGGGACGAGCCATCAACTCGACGATGGTGCCCGAGATCTTGGTAGAGACGTCGCCGTAGATGGTGCGGTTCTCGTAGCGGCGGACGGGCTTCATGTTGCGGATGGCCAGCATCTGGGCCGTCTCCTCGGCGACGCCCGGCTCGGTGGACTTTGCCATGCCGAGACCCAGGCGGCCGTTGCCGTTGCCGGCGATGGCGACGACGGAGGTGCTGCGGACCTTGCCCAGACGTGTCTGGTTGGAGACGTAGCGGGTGACGAGGGCCTTTGCGACCAGCGAGCGGATCTCGCTGAGGCTCATGCCCGTCAGCCGCTTGATCTCCTGGTACTTGCCTGAGTCGTCCTGGCCCTGATCCTCCGGGTCGACGGCGTGCTTGTACAGGCCGCTGACACCGGGGACCTTGCCCAGGTCAGGGGCCTCGGCGGTGTTGGCGCGGTCGACGCCGGCGGGGCCGTCCTCGAGGAGCTCAAGGCTCGTGGGCTCAACCTCGCCCTGGGCGCCGAAGCCGATGATCTTGTCAAGCTCCTGCTTCCAGGCCTCGTCGACGGCCTCGTCGGCCTTCATGGCCTGGGCACGGGTCATAAACTCAGGGCCCGAGGAGTTGGCGTCGGGCGCGGGCTCGTCCTCCTTCTCCTCGATGATGTAGCGCTTGGCCAGCTCCGGGTCCTTCTCCATGTCCTGGAGCTCCGACTCGGTCAGGTCTATCAGGTCCTCGCCCTGGCTCTCCTTGACGCGCCGCAGGGCCCGGACCATGGCGCGGGTGAGCTGGTCGCTCGTCTTCTTGTCGGTGATCTTCATCATCTTTGAGCCGTAGTTGTCGATCCACTCGCTGCGGGTGGGCCACTGCACCTCCCTGGGCGTGCCGTCGACCTCAGGCTTGACGTCGTAGCGGGGGTCGAGGACGGTGTAGTCTTCGATGTATTCGGGCTTGTAGGGGTCGTCACGTAACCGGCCCTGCATGATCATGTCCTCCGGGTCGACGGCCTTTTCACCAGCCTCGATGGCCTCCATCTGTTGGTCCGAGTAGTGGCCCTTGAGCAGGTCCTTGTCCTCGGGGGAGTACTCTGAGAACTTGTCCTGCTTGTACTTTTCCATGGCCTCGGGCTTGAGCAGGCCCAGCTCCTGAGCTGTGACATTACGGAAGCGTGACCTCCGCTTCGAACGGGGCGCTGAGCTATGGAACTGGTGGCATGAGACGACGGGGACGGTTCGGGATGAGGCGAGGCACCTGCCGAGGAGGGTGCGCGCCGGACGTGCGACGCTCATGGCCGGCAGGAGTCCCGATGGCTCAGGGAGAAGATATCCAGGGTATCAATTCGGTAGGTCCAGGGTTGGAAGAGAGCGTCGAGAGTCTCGAGAGTCTCGAATTGTAGGCGGCAGGACGGGCGCGGACCTGTCTTCTCACACGACGGGGAGCTTGAGATTTTTCTGGACCCAGGAATCTCAATTGACAGGATCCCTATACGGCTAGCGGCCAACGAGCGACCTGAGCCAATGAGATTGGAGCAATCCTGAGAGGTCTCTTTTTTGTCAGATTGAGCACGTGAAGCCTCACGTGCCAGTCTAATTCCGACTTCATACCTTTCAGCTTGATAAGCCCATGGCAATTGAAATGCCTTTCCGTAGGTACTCAAATTACAGCAGTCAAAAGCTGATCGAAACTACAAATGCATGTACTACTTACCCTCAGGTCAACTAAACGCCCTATCAAAACCCCATCAGCCAATCATCTCTCTCCCTCACATCAGTCGACTTTTGTCGCAAGGGTGAAACGTCTCAGCGTGCGTGTGCCCCTGAAGCCGAGTCCAGCGTTAGGGGGGCCTTCACCGTCTTCACCACTCGCTGTGGGCCATTGGATCAAATGTGACTGACGCCTGCGTCGTTTCGACCATGACCCCGTCCCGAATCTCTTCTTCCCGCCTACCTACTCTGACCAAGTTCCTCTTCTTCTTGCAACTGTCCTTGTTTTCTCTACATCTTCTATATTGTACGTGACTGGCGCACTACAGGACACTTCATTCACTTCTCTACGTATATTTAATTGGACGAGGCGAAACCTAATCACTCCTCCTCCTCCATCAGACATCACCGTACACATACCAGACTCGCCATTCAATTTGCGATTTACAACTCCCAATGGGTCAATTCGACTGGTTCTCTTCCATCGGCGCCACGGACGAGGCCGTCGCCGTCCTCAATGATCAGCCTATCCTCTTCACCATTCTTCTTGTCGTCCTCGTTGCCGTCATCCTTCAGTCTGTTCTCATATGGTACATCCACTACGCCACCATGAAGCCAGAGCAGCGCCAGAAGAAGCAGGACAAGAAAGACAAGAAAGCTGCACAAAAGGCTGCAGCAAAGAAGTGAATCGAGATAATCTTTGAAACGCCTTCACCACGACACAACATGGGCGCTTTGACACCACTCACCCCATCTGAATCGACGTGCTCTCAGAATGATCTTGAGTCGATATCACCTCGGTCTCGGTCGACCTTGCCTCCCGGTCACATCAAATCGCCTCAAAATACAGGCTTACATATGTCTTTATTAATTCATCATCATGATCATCATCATACTATCTCATCATCTTTCAATCAATCGTTCAACTTTGCCATCCCGCACATTCTCTGCTCGCTTTATCAGCTTCCTGCTCATAATCTCGTCTTGTTGAACCCATCTTCGAAATATCACGTTGCGTCACTGCAGAAGAGATAATGTTCAAGTGACTGGAAACTCCCTGGATCACACATCATGCCCTCTTCCGAGCCAAGCTCCAAACTTTGTGGCACCTGTCCCCCCGGAGATCTGGAATCATGGCCTTGGACCAGCGGTGTCTCGATACCATGACCTGTCATGCTCGGATAACTCCTAAGCCAGCTTGTCTCGCTGAGTTGCTCCTCGGGCAATGTCGAAAAAGCTGGACTGTTGAGAAGGCTGGCCCATAAAGTGTGATGGACCCCCACAGACGTTGCATTCGTTTCTTGGCTTTCATCCATCGACTCTTCATGCCGCCTCAAATCTGGAGGACTGTGCATAGCCGCCCAATTGACGCTTACTGCTGCGCACTCTTGGGCTTCCTCGGTGACAGAATGGTGCGTTTCTCCAACCCCTGGTTCCCATAGCACGGAACCCAGCCTCGCGTTTGCGACATGAATTCCCGAGCCTAGTGAGTTCAAGCTGGGTTGCGCTGGTTTTCTTTTCTGTCTCCTTTCCGTCAGTGGAGGTATTTGGGTGATTGTCAATAAGACATCCTATGCTCGCTTTTCAATGCTCCGTACAATGTCTCCACATTCATTCCCCGAACCTCTTGGCTCTGTGTCAATTGGTATTAGGCCGGCCACCTTCTGCCTCAGAACTGGAGACTCGGCGTTCTTCATGCGGACCAGAGAGGTAGCAATTACTGGCAGTAGCTGAGCGCGGCTCGAAATATCCTGTTACCACTATCAGTATCGCGAATCCAGTGTGTTGTGTAAACGTACCATGAGATAGGACATATGAAAAACGCCGGGTGCTATCTTCGTTAGACAACAAGCTGAAAAGTCGCCCCAAACCTGGTGGCTTCTGTACTTCTTCTTTGGCGCAAACATTAATTGTTCGAGCAATATGTCCATCGTTGATGAGGATTGTAGACTCTCCAGCATTCGTACACAGGTAGTTGTGTCGTCGTTCTCTTTGCTTTGTGGAATTCTCTTCTTCCTGTGGTCTTCTGTTTGAAGATTGAGGCTCAAGATGAAACTATCAATGGCTCGCTGATCGTCTACTTCCAGAGTAGCCAGCAGGTCATCCTGTTCCCTAGCTTCTATAAGCCTCTTCCTGTTCGAAATGCCTGTGCTCCTCCGTCTCTTGATTGGCCTTGAGTGATCCTGCTCCGGCGTATCGCTCATCTTGGCGGGCTCGGTGATGTCGATTGCCAGTGTCAAGTTTTGGAAAGAGGCAGTCCGTGCCGCCACCGGGGCTACTAAAGCCGAAGTCAAATCTGGATGCTGGATTGAGAAAGACAGAAGCCCTGGTAATTGTGTTGGTGAACCTCTGTTGTGTTCAAGACGAATACCTAGACGATCCCAAACCTAGCAAACCAGTTAAATACCGGCCAGGACAGAGATGGAGAGGCATTGGCATACTTGGCAGTGCTGTATTGCCTCAGCAATACCTTGAAGACGGTCGTTGTCGAGGATCATCCGGGCGTTGATGGCAATGGACACCTCCATCTCACAAAGACCCGTTCGAGCGATCCAGAGATGCGCATCCCTCATTACTGTTGAAAGCTCGCCTATGGTCGTAACATGTGAGAGATCATCGGGTAGGTCAACAAAGAGGGACGGTCTCGCTGTAAGTTCAAGATTCGCCTTCTTCGTTGATATTCGAATGCTTGGTAATGAGAGCGCCGGTGTCATCGTTGTTGATTTGCGACAGGAGCATTCCGATTAGAAGCTACATAGGTGTAGAGGCGGAAGCTCGAGGCAAAAGGGAGAATAGATCTTGCAGGCCAATGCTCACTCCGGAAGATTCTAAGCCGACTCAATGCTGTGTGATGGAAGAGGGAAGGTGCTCGAGTTCAAACACAAGAGGAAGGAGCTGCCCCCCTCCCCGTGAAATGGAATGGTTCATGTACCTAGGGTAAGCGGGTATGCAAATAGGCTCGCAGTCAAATGAGCAGCGCCAGTATGATGATAGCACCCAACAATTCTAAGAATATCCCTCCAAAGGCAGGTCGTCGCCTGCAATCCAGAATCATAAAAGTCCCACATGTCTATAAAATGCGCCCCAAAGTCTGCACACCCATATGTCACACACGCAGATGCACCGTGAACTCCTCGCGCTCAAGCCTATTTCGCAAACCAGGGAAACTTCTTCTTGACTGGTTCAGCTATCCCTCCCGTGGTGCTCTCCACCTGTACACTTCGCTGATAAATGTCCTGGCAGTAATTGTTAGCGAACCGAGACTCTCAACATAAATGGTGCACCACGCCCTTCTCACCTCTTCATCCGTTGGTATCCGGCAACCCAGAATCAGCTCCCTCGCTGTGTCATGCTTGGTGAGATTCGGATACGGCGTGCTCTGGCTCTTCATAATCGGGAGCAAGACCTCTCCCAGCACTTCAAACTTCTTCCAGTTGATGCGGTCTCCCTCGGAACCCACAAACGTCTTGCTTCCTTCCTCTGCCGATACCAGATCGCGCCGGTGGAGAGGGATAAAGGGTATTCGGGGGAGAGGCGAGTTTTCCCATGCCAACCGATACGCAAAATGGCTCTTTTGTGTTCCCATCAAGATCCCCAATCGCGCAAACCGCTTTTGTACTTCTGCCGGCACCAGTGACCTTGTCTGAGTCAAACGATGAATGGCTGTCCCATTGACTCCGGCGAGAACAGCTGCCAGTCCATTATAATTATTCAACTGACGCAACTTCAACGCAATGTTCATGAACTTCTCCAGGATCTGCGCTCGGTGCTTGGCCTTGTCCCTCAGCAGGACCATGTTCGCGACCCATTTGGCGACGTGGTTGAAGTGACCGATCATGCGGTTGACATTTCTCAAACTCTTGCACTTCTCTTTCTGAGCTGCTGACAAGCTAACGTGCCGGACGAAATCACGGATCCGAATGGACGAGAACATGATCCAGTCAATCCGAGTCAACTCGTCTGCAACGTCGTCGTCCGGTATTTCCATAAATATGTGATAGCGGAACTTGTTCATCGGTAGGTTCTCGGTGGGTTCCAGGATGGCCGCCTCTCTTTCGTAATCGTCGTAAGTATGAAATTGCACTTGGCTCCCAACACTGCTGCTCCTATCCACGAAGGACGTTTCTGAGCTTCCTGAAGGTCTTCCACTCGTATCGTCTTCGACTGTTAGCACACTCACGCCTGACGACAGCTCAGACATGTCCTTTGACAAGATCTCACTCGCAACCTTGTCACAAGTCTCATCAGAATTCGCCCATCCCGTGTCGTCGTCCTCCACGACGTTGAACTGGAGGTGGCGCCGCATGTGTTGCGCAGCAATCGAGAAGATTGGCTCGGTGGAGAGATGTCTGATAAACTCCTCCAGGTTCCGCCTCGTTTGTGACCGCGCAAAGTCACCAGGATACAGTGACACCCACTTCGCTACGACTTCGATGATGCGAAGCTGTGTTGCCGTCTTTGAGAGATAATGTGCGCTTTTATCGTCTCTGACCTTATCAAGTCGAGTCAGGATGGCTGAAAAGAGCTCGCCTGGAGCCGCGAACTTGCGATAAAGACAGAGGAAGACCTCGGAGAAATTGATCTCTGACCTCGACAGCCGAGGAGCAAGAAGGCGATCAACCAGCTCATCGAATGAAACCCCCGCCATCTTTGCTGGCTTGTCGAGAACACTGTCATCGTTGCGTTGTAATATTGGGATGTCGTCGGAGTACCGATAGGATTCAGCGTCTGATTCATCCACATCCAGGAACGAGTCCGTGTTTGGCTTGTCCAGTCTTATGCCCGGAGTTCTCAACATGCTGCTGACTGTTTGCGTCTGTCCTGGATCTCCCGTTTCATAGACAGGGCCCGAGGATGGACTGGGGCTCTGCTGCTGGCCGGCTCGGGGACTGCGAGACCCCTGTGGCCGTTGGTTTTCGTTAATGGGCGGATTAGAAAACCCTTTGAGGAGAGAAAAGTCCGAGCTCGCTCTGCTATGCTTGCTGTGCTGGCTTATTGGGCGCCCACTGCTAGCATCTGGCGCTTCCAGGTTGGCAGCAGACTGTGCCCTCCTGCGCGACACCGTTTCGCCGTTCTCTTCTATATCCATTGTGAGAAGTAGCCCACCGAGTGTTGTATTATTCACACTCACCTCTTCTATGAGCCATCGCGGCTCTCAGGATGGTGTGAAGACATTTCCTAGCTACCTCGGCATCATCTGACGAGATCTTGTAGGTAGAGACGCAGGACTTGAAGAGTTGGTGGTTTGCTATGGCCTCGGCGTTGACCTGCCAGTCGGCTTCGGGATTTTCACATTTGCAAGCTACGAGGCTGGCAGGGAGGCCCGAGTTGGTGAGTGCCGCTAGTAAACTCATCAGTATGGCTTATTCAGGATATCAGAAAAGGCCAAGTCATACCCAGCGTCTGAGGCAGCTCACGAACAGACTCATGATTCGTGACATCGTATAAAATCAGGGCAGCGTCGACACGGGGTACAATATGCCCATTGATCTGCTTTGGCCATTGTATGGGTTGCGTGGGTTTTAATTCGAAGTATTCTAGGTCCAGCTCGAGCAAGGTTATGATATGTTGGTTGTTGTCTACCAACATGCGAACACTGGAGGCGTTGGAGATGGGGGGTCGGGACAGGCCGAGGACGCGCTGAACAAAAGAGGATTTGCCAACACCGGTGGAGCCGATGATAGCAATATTGTAGCCGTCCATGGCTGAGGATGATTGCGACTGCATACGGCGAGGCCATGGTCAGTCCCCGCATAACTGGATTTGTCTCAATTCGAGCAACCCCTGCCCCGCGGAAGCTGGGGTGGGGCGCATAAGTGAAAGATGTAACATACCCAGTACGACGAAGGTGTAGCGGTCAGAGACTCTCGACGAGGAGGCGGCCAGCGCTGGCTCGGGTCGTTGTCATCGCTATCGGGGTTGACTTTTGTGTCCTCACCGCTGCCGCTGAAGTTGGCTCGCTTTGTCCTGTCGGCAGCGCTGGAGCTATCAACACCGTGGAACTGATGTTCGTAGTCTTCGTCGTCTAGTGACTGGTAGACAGAGCTCCCGTCAGAGCCGTCGTCGTCGTCGTCGTCGGAAGCAGCAGCGGCATGTATTGCCGGGTCGTACGTCTGGAAGAAGGGGTCGTCGACGATTGAACCGACAGAGTCTCGATGGTTACTGCTGGGATCCGAGGGGTCGGAGTCGCTTTCGGTATTCGGGTAGGAAGCGGCCGGGCTGGCTAAGGGATATGGGCTCGAGGCGGGCGAGGCAGCCGCAAAGCCTGGAATTGAGTGAGCATATCGTGAGCCAGCATGACTGGGTCGCATGGTCGCAAGTTCAGCGACTGTGCCAGGTAGTGAATGAGAACATAGGATGGGTGCCAGCAGGTGGAGAGAACCGAACCCGTGGCGTCTCTCTTGCGGGGAGGGAAGAACTCGTGGAGAGTTAGGGGCTAGTTGAAAATCGCTTGTCGGGGAAGATAGAGAATGAAGAACGAGAGATAGTAGCGGGACAAGAACGTTGGGGGATAAACGAGGGACGAGACAAGACACTAGGGTAAAAGGCTAACGAGTGAGGAGGGAGACAAGTTACTGACAAGGCTTGCACTGTAAGGTACTCCGTACCTTAGGTAGGGATGGATTGGATGGATACAGCTAAGGTACTCGGTACTGTAGCGGTAGCAGTCCAGATGGAGCGAGCCCAGGACTTGCACGAGGGAAGCGCCTCCCTACCTAGCCGCGATGCTTGTGCAACAACGCAGATGGCCAGTAATAACTTGAGCCTACAAGTTGACTGCTCGCTGCTGAATCAACTAGGTTAGATCTTCCGAGATACGCACTCGGCGGTGGCAGTGAGACCTGAGTGAGACCTGAGACCGGAGACCTGAGACCTGTCGTGAACCCATCATGTTAGCCCGGGCGCGGCCAACGCGGGCAGCAAGGGCGCCCGCAATAACGCGTGGACGGGACATGCATAGGTCCCGTCTGCAAGCACGGAACCGTACGTACTGTGCTGTACGGAGGTCTTTGTCGATTGCACGCCGTGGGCTGCTGCGCTGCGCTGCACGTCTGAGGGGCAGCGGCACAGGGTCGTCAGACTCAGGAGATGCTGCGCTGCGCTGCGATGCGCTGCGGTGAGGGGGGCCCGGCGACTCGGTCAGAGGATGGATACGGG
>JAJODA010000603.1:0-28221 GCA_021730345.1 Fusarium cicatricum
AAAACCAAACATCGCTGTGCCGGCATTGCGGAGTCCCAGGAGGAAGAATTACTCCGCCATCTTCGACAGCTTGTGATAGGCGAAACTCCTCAAACGCCAGTGCTGCAATGATATGATAGCCACGTGAAACCAGAAGGACGCCGTCTTGTTGCAAAAAGTATTCCCCGTACGCCGGACATGAATAGAATACCGTCTTTTAGCCGCTTGTCGTTGTAACAGTTTTGATAACTCCAAGGCCCGCTCATCGAGCGCTCGAGTCGTCGCCACGGGCCAAGTCCACTTCTGCTGCAGCATCGATATTTGTCATCTCAGCGCCAGTGGCATCCACAGTGCGGCCGGCACTACCGTCAAAAACCCAAGGCCCAACGTTGTTTCTGGGTGTAATCGGTCCCTCAGCGCCATTGGTCAGGCCTGGCGGCGATGGTGAACGGCTATCCCGAATCAGTCCAGGTCGTCCAGCACCTGACGACGCGTTCCTGATCGGCAGAGGCTCAGAAATGGTATGTGAAATTTCGTGCCGCTGAGGTGTCTCCGGGGTAATGTTCACCGTGACATCCATCTGGTCACTGTCGCGGGTACTGCGATCGGGAGTCGAAGTTCCTGGTGTGGCAACGGGAGGCAACGGGTCTGTCTCAGAGTCTGTGTCCACCTTGGCTGGAGTTGCCGCTTCAGCCTCAGCCTCACTCTTGAGCTGCTTCCATTCTTCTGCGAGCTCATCCACGTCTGCCTCGAGATCTGCACCGGCGCGGCAATTGGGACAGATAAAGATAGGATATTGAGGAGAGGTGAGCAGTGACCTCACACATTTGAAGTGCCATGTGTGAGAGCAGGGTGCCACAAACAGAGATTGGCAGGGCTACGCAATGTCAGATAAAGCCCAGGCTTACGAGGATACAAGACTTGGGCCAACTTACAGCAATGGAGCTCAAACAGATAGAGCAGTCTTGAGAGTTGGAGCCAGACGCTCCACTAGCGGCCATTGTTTGTAATCTCTTGTGTGCAGCCATGCTGATGACCATGTTAGCATTTGAAACCATGTGCGACGTGACAGAAGACAGAAGATCTTACTTGAAGGTGTTGAGCTTGTTTTGCCAGCCCCGGTTCAACTCCAACCGCATCTTGACACACCGAAAAATCATTTCTTCTCCGCCCTTGAAGTCGATGCCGAGTTGCACGATGTCACCATCGTTGACAGGGAACGCCTTGCTTTCCTGAGAAGGCGGACTCAGACGAATATGGTTCAGAAAAGTGCCCGATGAGCTCTTGACATCCTTGATGTACCATTTGCCATCCTCGTACCAAAACTCACAGTGCCGGCGACTGACGACTTTGCTTTTGAACCCTACAGGCGCGGCAGAGGGCTGATTGCCGGGCAGGTTCGACATGGAATGACTGTCGCGCTCAGAGTAGCGTCCAACACGAATCCTCTCCGAACCAGTCGGCAGGGTCCTGGAGATGGGAGGAAAGGTGAGGGACGGGCGTGTAGAGCGCGGGTCGTAGTAAGCCGAGAATCGGATTGACGGAGGAGCGTCGGGGTTTGCAGAGCCAGCATCGCCGGTAGTAGCAGCTCGGGACCTTGTCATGGTAGACTGATCTTGGGCGGACTCGGCGTTGACGGCGGGGTTGGACGTGGAGGATGTCGCGAGGTCGGCGGGCAAAGAAGAGGATTCTGCAGCGGCGGGGTCCTGGGCCTCGGTCGAAACAGGCTGCAGCGAGGAGGCAGAAGCAGAAGCAGAAACGGATGCGGATGCAGGAGCGGGAGCGGGAGCAGAAGTAGGCGCCGCAGCAGAAAGAGATGAAGGAGGAAGAGGTGCAGTTATCGATGTTGGGGCGGTCGAATTCCTCACGGGATCGGGTGTCGAACTGACGAGGGTCAAGTGGTTGGAATTATTGGTGTTCTGGGCTCCGGCGGGCGGTCCACTCGCTGTAGGCGAATGGCTGAGGGATCGCGTGAGGCTAGAACCGCCGTGTTGTCGATTGGGGGACGTGCTTCCACTGCCGCTTGCACTTGCTGTGCCAGAACCTACGCCGCTGCCATTTGTGTTATGATGGGTGTCGCGGGACAAGATATGATTCTGCGTGTAGTTGCGGAGGTAGCTGAGGCCCCGTAGACGGCTCGGGCGCGAGGTCGAAGTCGACGACGACTGTGACGGGCCTGCAACTGGCGACGACACGACTGGTTGAGTAAACATTGAGGCGATATGAAGGGCCAAGAATGTGTGTGATGATAAGATTTGCAGCGAGTTTTTGACTGTAAAACAGAGATTTGAGATAACAAAGGACGAGCAAGATCTGCAATGAATGGATATTCCTCAGATCAGGCAAGGGGGAGCAGAAGGGGAAAAGAGCAATGGCTAGGGAGCAGGCTGCGGCGATGCCGGAGACACAATGAGAAGTGGAAGTTTAAGCTCAGCCAAAACCTAGAGTCTCTTTTCGTTTCTCGTGCTTTTTTACTCCCGAGCTGCAGACGGCGAGATGTGACGATGAGAGGCTGAGACTTTGACTGAGACTGAGACTGAGCACGGCTCGAGGTCACTTCTTGTTGAATGTGGAGGAGAAAGGCGATTCCGGGAGATGAAGGATGAGTGGAATACTGCAAGGCCTTTTACAGTCGATTGTCGATCGCCTACAAGAGGGGAGTGGTTGTTGATATTGCTGTTGATTTTCCCCCTCGGTAGATATCGAGAAGCTATTGCTGAGGCTCGCCGAGGTAATTAGGGCGAGTTTCCTGTAAGGGATAGAGGGCGGAGGATCTTCGGTCTCAGAATCCGACGTTAGCGACTCGTTATGCGGGAAGCAAACAAAAAAAGATATGGAGAGAGAAAAAGAGCAAGAGAAGGAGAAGGGAAAGCAGAAAGGATGGAGAATTGGTGACTTCATTTACCCTTGGCTTCGCTTGGCTTGGATGGTCGCCGGTCGCTAGCAACAAACAGCAGTGGCGGCGGTATTTCGTACAGACTAGAACTGGAGCCAGCCCTGTCATAGAAAGCTGGGAACCGGGGACGGCGACCGGGGTTTCTCTCCGACAGGGGGAGGGTCGAGGCTGATTGGAGGTTGAAAGAGTTGAAGTGGAGGGGTGAGGCACAAGCAGGCAAGGCAGAACGAGTAATTAACGACCAAAGCCAAGGAGGCAAATCTTTTTCCAGATCGACGCAATTAGGCTCCAGAGGCTCTTTTAAGAACGAGAGAGGGAGCAAGTCCTTACAACGGTTGCTAAAAGTCAAGCGAATCTAGCCCCCCCTATCCCCCGGTCTCCGAGATCTGACCTTCCCCCAAACCTGTATTCCTGCTCTAGTTCAAGATAAGTTCGTGCATGGGGAGGTCTCTAGCGGGCCGGGATGGCAAAATGCCCGGGCCATGGCGATAGGTATTTTGGCACCAGCATGGGGGAGAACTCCCTTGGACTAACCAAGACGGCACGCAGGTTTCAACGCACGCACCTCCTCCTGCTGTCAAAGGTGATCACCAAGTGATCCCTTTTTGGCAGAGACGGACAAGCAGTGCGTGATTCGGCATGGCCGCGCTCTGGTGAGAGACGAGAGAGACCCTCCGGTGGAGAGTCTTGGCGGCCCGGAGTTGCAAGGATCCAGGGGGAAAGGGGGGGTCGGCCGACCAACCTACCAACGTCGGATCAAGACTGGCGCTACGGATCCGGGGACTTGGATCGTCTGAGGACCGTGTAACTCGGGATGCTCTGATGCGTTATGGATTCCACATGGGCAGATATAAAGACCAGTAAATGGAAATTACTGACATCTTGAGAACCCTCACAGAAATACCTCAGTTGCTACAAGAAGTACATAAGTAATTACAATAGGTACTACCTTACAGGTGGCTCAGTGGACCACCAAATCTGTACGCCAACGGTAATCCCCGCTGCGGTGCATCCATCCATGCACCTCTCTCATGACATTCCCCATCTTTCATCTTTCAACAACAGCATACTCCTCCGTCTATCAAAAGCCCATATTCCACAATTCTCCCATGAGATGCCAATAACCCCCCTCCTCTGCTCACATGCCCCTCTTTCTGTTTCCAACGTTCCAGCCTTGTCTCCAACTCTCACGCCAGGTCTAGAGACGGTTTCTTGTCTTCTCCTTTCTACTACGTACGTGGTACATATGTTAGTGGCCTCCCCTCCCCCCTGGATTCTTTGTTTTCTCGTTGTTGCAATGGAGAGACGGCCGCCACCGTAGACGCTTCCAGACCAGAATCTAGATCCCGTGTAGACCGGGTCCCAAAAAGGCAACTAATCGGTCCAGGCCAAAAAAGATGCATAAAGAAACAAAGCAAAACCGACAGAAAAGAGCAAGTAGATAAGGAGGGGAAAAAAGGACCCTGAAAATCCACCATGTACTGTAGTCTAGTAGATTTCGCAACTCTCAAGTCCCGTCCAGAATCTGCATCTCGTCCCCGTCTGTGGTTGTCATTGATGCGGAGTCGAGGTCTACCGCCCCACAATAGAGCGACAGGTGAACCCATGATATCATCAGGCTACCCTCCTCTTCCCTCAGCCGTCATGCCACCCGCCCTCTCTCATGCGAACATCATCTGCTCTTTGTTGCTTGCTACTGCACAGGGGTGGGAACCACAGTCACCCAGACCCTGTTGCCACTACGGCACCTGGGCACGTGTGGTAAAGGGAGTATCATGACTCCAAACCCCGCCACGAGATCAGCTCTGCGATAGTAGCCCAAACGACAACGGCACATCACGCGTAAAAGTCTTACTACCTATGTCCTGAAACCGCCATTTGTAGCTCCAACATTCCAGTTCTTCTAGATCAGCCTCGCTTCCAAACCCAGGAAGCCTCGCGCCTCCGTAAACGACTCGCCACGGTCTAGAGCCCATCTTGCAACCGTCCGACGTTTGCGGCCAGCCATGCAGCCGCTAGATCAGCGAGATCAGCGGTGCCAAGCGCGGTTCTGATAGAGCTATCCCGGTAGCTGTCACGCTGTTTACCCCTGTGGGCACGCGGCTGGACTTGAGTATCAGGCGGAATTCTAAATGTGCAGCTGGAGGTGATCAATGATATGCTGTATTGTAGGAGACATCTTCCAGAACCAATCACCAGCCCAAACTAGCCGAGATCTAATCTATTTCTTAAACGCTGACTGGCCCAACCGCTCAATCTCCCTACCCTCCTGCGTCCCCTTGCCCGCTGCCTCCAAGAGCTTCTCCCATGACTCCGCATCCTTAAGCCTCACTGCCTCCTGCGCTGCCTTCACCCGCATCCCGCACTTCTCATACATTGTGATCGTCTCCCCAGGTTCCAACCCAGTGCACTTAGGCACAAACACAGCTGCAAGTCGTGGGTTGCCCGCCTGGAGTGTGAGGTTGAAGAAGGGCTGTCGCGTGTTAGTCCCTGACCTTTCCCCGCATAGATTAGTTGTGCGAGTAGACTCACCTCCCATCCAATGGGGCTCTTCCTCGTCTTCGAGATCTCCTCGATCTCGTTCCAGTCCCGCTTCGCTACTAGTGCTCGTAATCTGCGGGGACCATTCACGTTAGCCGTTGAAATATGCCAGCCGCTCAGCCCTCTTGTGCCAGGGCCGCTGGGAAAAGGTCCACCTACCGAATCCACCACGCCACTTTGTCAGGTACCTTGAACTCGCTCTGGATCTTCTTGGACCTTCCCTGGTAGCCCAGGCGGATGAGCTTAAACATGGTCTCGTTGACACTGAGGCCCGTAAATGTGTCTGTTAGATCTCTGTCGAATGCTTCTTGCATCCGCAGCAGGGTCGTAGACTCCTTGAGTGCGTGAACCTCAAACGTGGACTCCTTCGAGTCAGCCAGCAGTTTAGCTGCTAGAGCCAGCTTGTCAGATGATGTTCGCGCATCTGGCTGTCGAAGTGACTCCCGGATGAAGACGCTCGCGCCGTCCCCTCGCCTATCGTCTTGGTAGTAGAGATCTTTGAGCAGCGTGTTATCACCCTCCCTCATCGCCGACGATTCCACTAGGGCGGTCGCTGTCGGTCGAGCATTGATAACACGAAAGAAGGCAGCAAGAGGCAGCTTCTTCTTGAGCTGTAACAGAACTGAGAGCATGAGATCTGTATCGCCGCTCTCGACCGCCTTGTCCAGAGCCAGTTCATCTTCCTCCATACTCAAAAGAAGCGGAACCTGTCTGCCGCCGCGAGGTTCATGGTTGAGAAGCTCGGTAGCAAGTCTTCCTCTCCCTTCCTGGTATGCCGCTCGTGCAATCTCCTCAAACGAGATGCCAGGTTTGCCAGACAACCTCTCCACGATCAATCGGCATATGCTGTCATCATCCTCACCGCCCACGCGAACCTTGCTCGACGCCCAATGCACGTAGATTCGGTCCGTGGGTAGCTTGAGGTAGCCTGCGATTTTGATTGCGAGGAGGTACTCATGACGGTTGAGCAGCCGCCGAATGAGACTCTCTGGTGTTAAGCGATGGTATTGCTCGAAAGACAGCGGCATGCCAATCTCGTAGTATCGCACGGCATTCATGACACGCAGCGTCTCACACATGTCGACAAAGTCATCGCTGTTGTAGATGTCGAGCACCGACTTGCCGAATGAAGCAGCCTTCAGGAGGCGCTTCTGCCAGTGAGTGTCAAACTCCCGGCCAGCCGCGTTAACACAAGTGTCCACAGCTCCCGTGAGATTGGGTCTGATCAGCTGGATGTAGTCATCGGCTTTAGGTGATTGGAGCTCGAGCTGGCCCACAGCATCCAGGAGAATCGAAGCTGGCGACGAATCTGAAGACTGGCCGAAGACATCCAGAGTATCCATTGGTACCCTCTCCAGAAACTCGCAGAAGTCGTTTGTGATTAACCGAGCACCGTCGTGTTCTGACCAAAGTAAGCACAATGCCCTACAGCTCGAGAAAATAACCTACCAGAAATTACATGCACCCGCGTGCTGTCGTAGATGTAGGAGGATGACACATCGCCAGGACCAATAATGTGTACTTCGTCCTCCCAAGCAATGATCGCATCGCTACCGCACCACTCCACGTACAGGGGTGGAGTTTGGGAGTCGGAATTATGCTCAAAGAGCCGCTCTTGGAAGTCGCTCGAGATGACGTTTGCCTTTCCGTTTACAGCGTAAAGGTTCACGGAACGCCCGTCTGGAGAGACACTGATATGACTAAAGGGGCCAATGTCGAGAAAGCGATCTTCGCAGTCGGTGGCGTCGACAACGTAAACAGTCTTTTCGACGCTTAGAAGAACCTCGACGGACCTAGACAAGGTATGATTCGGTGAGATGATTGACCAGGCGTGGATCTCGCCCTCTGGGGTCTTGGCGAGGGCCTTGGGTCGTGGTTCAGAATACGATGAGACCGTTACCAGGGAGTTGTTTCCCAGAAGAGCCA
Source organism: Fusarium cicatricum (assembly GCA_021730345.1). NCBI lineage: Eukaryota > Fungi > Ascomycota > Sordariomycetes > Hypocreales > Nectriaceae > Fusarium > Fusarium cicatricum. The sequence continues at coordinate 7,343 of JAJODA010000603.1, forward strand.
CCATACCGTGGTCATAGAACCTGTATCCGGTTAGCCATGATAGACAGCTCGAGGAGTCGAGGTCTCGTACCGGCATGATTCAACACCATAGTTATCGGCACCATGGCCAAGAGAGAATTGTGTAAAGTCCCCCTGTAAGTCATAGCAGCGGACGGTGCCATCAGCGGTGACAACTAGGAGCGTCTCATCCTCCGACCAACCAAGGCCCTTGATCGCCCCTTTATCCCAGGTGATGCTCCGAAGTTTCTTGCCAGCGAGGCTGTAAATGTTGATTGCTGGTTTCAATGAGCTTCCTGGCTGATATGCCAGTATTTTTGAGTCGTCGCGCCATAATGCTGAGGATACGGTCAGCTTGTTGTGAACTCGAGCGCCTGGCTCATCATGAGCGCGTAGAGTATCCGTGAGAGAGGTGAAGTCGTTGAGTTCGAGATATTTCAAGTGAGACGACTCTTAAGGATGTGATTTGAAGAGTTTACTCACCCAAGGCACCCGCATACGGAGCTCCAGCAACGATATAATTGTCCAAGTCCAGATCTTGGTCAAACACAGCTGTGTACTGCTGTGTCTTTCGGAACCACCTGCCCCCGACACTCTCCCAATCGGCTCTCGCGTGAAGCGTGTCCATCTCTTGTTATCTCATGTTGAAGCGCAGAATAAAGGTCCTCGAGACTTTTGTATGAAGGCGCGTAGCAGGTAATGGCAAGTATTAGAACGAACAGGGAGCAGCTTCACAAGTCATGTTGGGAGCTCCATCATAAGACGTAATGGCAGGTTGCTAGGCATACGGCTACTCCCCGGCTAAACCAGCTCGGCATACCCCTGTCCCCGCCAGTTGTCTGTTGGTTGCATCATCCCACAAGGGAAAGAGCGGAACCTTTATTGAGTGTCATTCTCCAAGACAAACTCTCGTCATCTCTTGCTCACTCCATACCTGTCTTTTTTCCTCTCATTCAACTGGCTATACTACACAAACTTCCATCTACTTCACAATGCCCAGCTGGCGTGACCAGTATCTCTCATCCATCAAGGATGCAGAGCTCAGCAACCCCGTTAATATGGAGCTCGTCCAGACCTGTCAGTAACCCCCCACTCTACCTACCCCTCTTATCTTCCATCTGCGACACCGCTCCCAACGAGGGAAAAGTTACAAAACTGATGATGCTACCCAAGGCTCTCAGATGGCAGATCGCATCTCTGCCTTGGAGGCTGAGAAGGCTAGTCTTGAGTCAGTTGTTGCCAGCAGCGGGAAGACCACCACCCAACCGAGCGAACCATCGGTCAATGATCCCGGCGTCGCGCAGTTAAAACAAGATCTCGCCGAAGCCCTGCGATCAAAGGGTGTTACCGAAACACGATTACGGACCGCCGAAGAAGAACTCGCTAAGCTGCGCTCAAAGTCAAAGACCGACTCAAGATCGATACGAGACCTAACGGCCGATAAGAACAGCCTCACAACAAGGCTCAATGATCGAGAATACGAGCTGAGGGAGAAGCGCAAGCTGATCGAGGTGCGTACATCCTCCCAAACACCACAATACAGCCCCGTATTAACAGAGGCTGCAGCAAGTACAAGATGAAATGATTGCGCTCAACCTTCAAATGTCCATGGCCGAAAAAGAAAGAGACAAGGTCAAGAAGGAGAACAAGGAACTCGTCGACCGGTGGATGAAGCGGATGGCCCAGGAAGCCGATGCTATGAACCTCGCCAACGAGCCAATCTTTGACAAAGGACGATAGCCAAACACATACGTCGAGCCTCTACAGCCAAACGCGAAATTCAACAACAGCCACGGAAAACGAATATCACAAAAACAAAATGCTATATGGAGTATCCTGTAAGCCCGAACAACCCGTCTCCAACGCTGATATCATGCCCAACTTTCTTAACCCAATCTTGTACCGCGTTCGCTACTACACCCAGTGCTGATGAAGCTCTATAGTCTACTTTCGCGTCGAAATAAAGTATGATCCTCCCGCATTAGTCCAGCTCACATAACCCTCGGGGTATATGCACTCCTCGACTTCTAGAATGGTGCTGCCCACATCGTTGATGTTGTGGTTGTTGTTTTTCTCAGCGACAAAGGACTTAAGCGACACGATCTTGCAGCCCGATTTAAGGTCGAGAAACATACGAACCAGGTCGTCGTTCAGCTGCGAGGTGAAGGCCTTGTTGTTCACGAGAACCACATCGGCGCGCTTGAGGGCCTCGTGGATGGGAAGGTTTTTACGGAAGTCACCTCGCTCCAGGTGGACCTTGCCTGGTCTGACCCCCCAGAGCATACACCGGGCGTCAAATTCCTTCTTCTGCGCCTCAGCAAGATTGCATGCGTTCTCCATCATCTCGCAGCCCCAACTCTCGCAGCCGATTTCTAGCGCCGCTTGCAGAGCCACGTTCCCGACACCCGAGCCCAGATCCACAAAGACTTGTCCAGAAGTCATCCTGGTCTGTTCCACGAGAATTTTCGAGATGAAAGGGTGGAGGAGCTCGCCATACACATAGTCGGTTCCGTTCTCGTATTTGGAGAGAAGTTCCACCTTGAGCGCCACGGTGCGGTCATAGATCTGGTCCAGGATAAATGCGACGAGTTGCTGGGGAAGCTCGTGCATGCTGTCGAGGTTCTTGGCAATCACACCGTCCTCGACCAGGTTGATGAGTTTCTCGTTGTACTCTCGTAACGCGGACTTGAAGCCCATCAAATCTTGTATGTTCCGGTTGGATGCCTTTTCCAACCGGCGGATGATGCCCCCGTTGGGGTTCGTGAAGGGTTCTGCCTCCTCGTCGGTGAGGTATGTTTCGGCTACGTGTCGAACTACCTTTATGCTCGCTTCGACCGCATCGATCTTGTCCTTTCCCCACACCAGCTCGTACCTGTAAAGAATGTCAGCAACGGTTCTGTCCAACTAGGCGCGGGACACTGACCTCTCGCGTGGTTGTAGGCTGGGGTATTGTAGCTTGATAGCAACCTCGTCCTTTTGTGCACCCATTACGGGCACGCATTTATGCTCTAGCGAAGCCACATCGACAGCATGGATGAAGCTTCGTCTGTCAAGCCTGTCCTCGAACGCCCTCACGCTCCTCAGCTTACGGGTTGGGTCAACAAAGCCACCGTCTTCGGTGCCCTTGCGCTGTCTCTTATTGGTGTCAAGGGTCATCCAGCCATCATCCTCACCATCGCTGTCCTTATCAAACTCGATGCGGTCGCTGGCCGGCGATCGACGCGACACGGAGGGGGCCTTGCGCTTGCGATCCAACCGCTTCTCGTCGGATGATGAGGGATACGGCGAGTGGCTAGCCTGACGAGCGAGAGGATTCGGAGAAGGGCGCTGGGACGATGAGGATCGAGAGGCTGAGCCGCTAAGGGCAGACTTGGTCTTTAGCTTTTGTTTTGGGGTCGGCCGGTCGACGACGACTTTTTCGATCCGGATTTTCGGAGGGTCGGCCTTGAACTTGTTGTTTTTACCGCCAAACAAACGCATCGTGAAGTTCAGTAGGGGGACGTTGGAGGTCCAGAGTAACTATCGCGAAGAACAAAGACGGGGTTCGGGGCTGGGTCAGCTTGTGTCAGGGATGGAGGGGTTCGCGGTGGCGTGCGTGTCGCTCGGCTCGGCAATGTCGCGCAGCGGGCGGGGACCAGATTAGAGGTAAGAGGAAGTAAAGGAGTGAATTAGAATAAGAGGAATAAAGAGTAAATAAACAAGCTAATGAATACAGTGACTGTAGCGGGTGTTGGTGGTTTGCGTCGTGTCCAAAGTCCTTTCAGTGTCGCATCGTGGCAGTGATGCAGAGTTGAAGTTGGAGGCAAAGTATGGGTACGGAGTGAGAGTCGGCATGAAGCCTTACATCAGCCGGGGCGCGGGCCTTGGGCCTTGGGCCTGGGCAGGCGGTGCCAGGCAGGAAGTGGCAGGAAGTGGCAGGTCCCCTGGAGGCCCTCGGGACCCCTGTTGCCCTGTAAGCCGGACGAGGTCGCTGAGTGGACCGACTTTGGAGGGTGGGGCCCAGGGCACATTAGCACGTTGGGCACGCGGGGGCTTTCCCCTTCAGCCGCAGCTGGGCTAATTAAATGGGCTGTCTGCCTTGAATCATAGGATGCAACTCTCTAGGTGCAACTCTCCAGATGCAGCAACTCAATAACAACCTTGACTGTGTTTTGAACTACCTATACACATACTTGACCGTATACCTTTAATGACACGAGCAATGTCTAAAGAAATCCGAGCAATAGGTTGGCTCGAATATCCCCCATTCTTCACAGAGCCCTTCAACCACACATTTCTCTTGACCCATGCTAGACATTCCCTCTTCGTGAACCTGAGAAAATCGAGTTGACCTAAAATATGATATTAGCCTATTGTTTGGACCAAAACACTCAAAGAACTTACCGGAACTTGATTAAATGGCTGGACGCGCATGCATCGACGAGCAAGTGAATGCCTCCGACATCAACATGGCCGTGTCGACTGTCCATGGCCATGCGAGAGGGACCAACCTCTACCGGAATTCGATTGCCTCCAACTCGAACAGCATACTTTGGTGACTTGCATCGACAAGCCTTGGAGGCGAGTTCAAGGTGTGGGCATTCTTCACACTCGGCAACATCTCCCTTGTCCCCTCCCAGAACTATGACTGCTGAATCGTGGCCGCACTGAAGACGACAGCATCTTTCACGTTCTGGCTCGGCTCTTATCTTCATGAAAGCCTCATCCGATTTTTTGGATATTTTACTTCTGTGGTGGACCGGGATGGACTCGTAGTGAGGCCATTTGGTATCGCCGGCTGGCCCTTCGGTACATACGAAACAGCGCGCGTATTCATCCTTGATGATCTCGCATACTGGTACGTGACCCGAGCAAGAAATAACCCGATTCTCTTCCTCCTTCATTCGTGTTTGAGCCTTTATGACCTCTGCGAGAACAAGCTGGCGGAAAGCTTCTGGCTCCATAAGCTCACCGGTGTCTTTGTCGAATGGGATCGCCAGATGCGAAAGGCCAAGCTCGCAGGAGAAATCGTCCTTGAGGATCTCATCAAGCTGTTCTTGCGCAGCCGGCCAGCACCGATTGTACCAGCCCTCTAGAAGATCGCTCAAGTGCCATCTGCAGAGGTTTGCGGCGCGACTGTGAGGGTACGCCTGGTAAAACTCAAGGTTATACATCTCGTCTATCGCCTGGTCGTACGATACAGCCGTGTCTTGGCCGAATGTCTTGATGCCGCAGAAGTCTTCTTCGTCTGTATCGTCTTCGCCGTCGTCAACCGCGGATACAGGGGTAAGAGGAATATGTATCACGTCGACTATTTGCTTTGACGGCTTGGTCTTCTTTATCGGTCTTGGACTTTGAAGCGGTCGTTTGGATCTCTTCTGTTTAGAGCGAGTAACGGGCAGATATGTAGGTTGAGGGCAAAGTGAGGGTGATTTGGGGTTGGAGATGGGCGACTTAGGAGCAACAGCTACTGCTGCCGCTCCTCGCGTCTTGGATCGTGTGGCAACCATTATGAATGATTGAGAATTATTGCTGATTGAGCAAGCAAATACTTTAGTTTTGGTGAGCACATCAGTCTGCTTTATGCTTCCTTACGTTCAGACTGCTCGAGCTACATTATATGCTGAGCCTTTGTTGATCACACCTTTGTTTTACGACGAACTACGGTGAGGTGAGGTGATGTGAAAGGTACCCGAACTGATCAATATTAAGAAGAGTTCCTTTGACTCAGGGTCCAGGGTTAGTCGGATTCCGTCGAAACAAAAAGACAAGGGGTCCGTGAATCTGCGCAAAGAGCGCAAAGGGCACTATGAAACACATAAAGATATGGACTTTTTGAAACACTTGATCTGACAGCACTTGGTATGAGATCATCGTAACTAGTAAGATAGCAGACAACCACGTAGTAATAGACCAGGGTGGTGGTTGGCCTTCTCACCCAACCAAAGGGGGCAAAGAATCACGCATTTACAACGTATTTGAGGGGTCTACATCAACTATTTATGTACCACCGTGAGGAAGTTATCTTTTCAACTTATCCTGAGAAAGTAACTGACTGTGAAGATGGGCTTTCAAGGAACCGAGTGTCCTTGCCAGAGGTTGTGTGGTTACCTACAAGTTCCCACAGCTCAGCCTGAGCCGCCTCCCAGCAGTTCCGCTATCTGATAATCTACACCAGTTACTTGCATGTCTTTTTTCCATTGTCCTTGACAGTAATTCTTGGGGAAGAGTAAGGTGTTTCTTTGTAGAGATCACCATAAGAGACAAAGGCGCTGTCGCTGTTGCAGTTTCGCGACTGAAACACCCAGACAACACCCAGACAAAGAGATAAAGGTGAGTTGTGTCAACAGACATGACCAATGAAATGCTCGTGCTTTCTCTCTGATCAAATACGCGATTTGAGTTCGATCAAGCGATTGTGTCGTTACTTATCGCAAGCGTGCCCTACAGACGATCAGATATTCCAAATGGCCAAAGACTACGGCTCACAAGGGTCCAACGCTCCCACCAAGGCTCAGATCTCCCAGCAAGCAGGTATGTGCAGCTATTTCTGAGGACAGTTGATTGTTAGATGTAGGCATTGTGCTGGACCAAGTCATAACTCCAAATGTTGTCTTGGTGTGTCTGTTCGCCTTGAGCCAAAACCCTTTGGCCCCGAGCCTTATCTAAGACAACCGGTCTGATCAGTCAGACTTACATGCTTCCATCAGTCTGAGAATATTTATATAGAATTCATCATGCCAGAATTTTCGTTAACCTAGGCTGATTACATGTACTAGCGTTGGTGCTTTGGCCGTCAACCTCGTTACCCTGTATCAGCAGATAGACTTGGAAGTTTGGTAATCGTATTTCAAGAAGTTAGCAAATCTGGTTCCTATTTCTCGTTGTAATAGATAATTTGTAGTAGATGAAGCAACCCTGTCAAAGGCTGGGTTGTGGCTGATTCAAGATTTGGTTATCGCTGACCATGATGTACTATGGAAAGATAAAGAAAGTTCAACGTGACCTACAACAAGTGTCCACTGTACCCTCAATTCCTGTTACGAGCTTTATCGAGCAAGGAGTTATTCATCATATTCATAGGAAGTATCTCGGCTCTGAGGGAGCCGTTCAAAACTTGACTTGATGGTGATTGTTCAATATTCTCTTTACGATGCTAGCATTTCCTCATCCGACGATAGCAACCGTCTAACCATGTAAACATAGTACTCATTTATTTTTGATCTGTTCATCTTTCACGTCCCCTCTACCTTTTCAATGTCTTTTGCTTCTCTGCATCCGTTGCCACATTCCTGCCCTCAACAAGCAATCCCTTCTTCCTCCGCACACCGTCCATGTATCGCTTCGCCACGTTTTCCTTATCCGCCAACTCACCCAGGTCCTCCAAGTCGTCCTCGGTGAAGGGCACCCAGAACGGGTCCTCGTCGAGGATCTCAAAGCCCGCAAAGATGAGCTGCGGCTGCGCGGCGCCACTGGTGCGCTTCCGCATCTCGTCCGCGAAGCCGAAACTTTCCGCGACGGGCAGCAGCGCTTGGATGGTAAAGAAGGGTGTGCCCTCCTTCATGGTCTCGGCGATAACGCGTCCGCGACGGCGGGTTAGCACGTCGTACACACGGCCGAGGACTTCCGTGGAGGCCTGGATCTCGACGCTGTACATGGCGAGCATCAGGCGGGGGGACCAGTCGAGGAAGCCGGAGCGGAGAGCGGACTGGAAGGTCTTAATGATCTCGCCTGTGAGGCGGCCTAGCTTATCGCGAGCCGACGCGTCGTCTTCAGCAAGGGTGAGGGTGACGTCCTCGACGAAAACGGCCACGCCCTGGAGAGGCTCATTGCACAGGGGACCTTGTGCAGCGGCGAGTTGGAAGGCATATGAGATCTTGTCGGCCAGATGACCTGGGTGGAGGGCTTCTCCGGCGCGAGGAGCGGAGTCTTTAGTCTTCTCGGCAGAGAAAGCCTTGGAGAAGATGCCGTCTGTGGTAGCATCGATGAGGAGGTTGGGTCCGGTGCGTCGAGGTCCGAAGGCAACAATCTGGTCGATACGATCTTTCCAGTTCTCCCTGCCCTTGCCGCTCTCGAGCCTCTCCTTGAGCTGTTTCTTAAAGTCCTCCACGGCCAAAGCATTGCCAGCGGCAAGATCGGCCTCGGCAGCAATGTTTTCCTCGCCCTCGCCCTCTTCCACCTTGCCTTCACGATCATGAGCTCGCCTGATGGGAGCCGGGTTTTTGACCAGAAAATCGGTCACATCTGCTGGCACTGCCTGCACGCGAAGCGATATGGTGACCTGCTTCGAGCTTGTTGACACAGTAACGGCACCACGGCCAAGCTCCTTGTTCACAGGAGGTCGCATCTCCTCGGCTCGGACAATCGTCTCCCTGTAGGGAACCAGGGGGGCACCAGGCTGGATATCGCACAGAGCAAATCTTTCCTTCAGATCCGTCAGGCATCGCTCGAGGTGCAGTTCACCAGCAGTTAGTAAGACATGCTCGCCGCTGCCAAGAACCTCGTACTCGGCGCAGGGGTCACTCTGTACCAGGAGCTTCAGGCCGTTGATCATTTTATCGAGGTCAGCAGGGTTGACAGGCTCCAGAGCAACACGAACAATAGGCTTGCCCGCCATGCTCACACCCGCGAGGTTGACAGCGCCCTCTAAGTGGCTGCACAGGGTTCCGGACTTCAGGATCTTGCCCTCAAGACCACCGATACCAAAGACACAGCCAGCAGGAACCGACTCGAGCGCCTCCAGGTTCCTTCCCATCAGCATGTAAAGCGCGGTGACGGTGACTTCTTGAGGCTCAGGGGCAGCGTTGGGCTCGGCGGGCGACCATTTAGGGGGGATGACATAGAGCTTGTCGCCAACGGACAGAGTTCCGGAGTAGATGCGAGCGAATCCAATGAGATGTTCGGGATCAGCCTTCTTCTCTTCCAGTTCAGGGGCAAAGTCGTCAATGTTGATCGCCTCGAGCGCTACCATCGTACTGTCAACACCAGTTTCGCCCGCCGCAGCTTGAGCCCTGGCTGCTTCAGCCCTCTTCTTGCGGGCGAGGTCCCGTGCTTCCTCGCCGCTCATCTGCGCTCCACTGCGTCGCTTGTTTTCAGGAAGTTCGCTCTCAGGAACAGAGACCATTTTGCTGACATAGGCGACGACGGGGTCGGACTTTTCGTGCTTGAACGAGACCATGGCGTCCTTGATAGACTTGTCGATATGCTCGGAGCCAGGGGAGTCTTGGAGAAGCTCAGGTAGTCGTTTAGCTTGCGCGGCTGGAGGAGATGGCAAGGATTCGACAACGGATACCAACAGTGCTGTTGACAATGGCAACCAGGAAGCGAACACTGTTGTCATAAGCAGTCTTTGATCTCGAGACTTGAGCATGTGCGGTGTGATCTTGATGTTAAGAGACTTTGTGACCTTCTCCAGTAGTTCTCGATCGCCGGTGCCGTTATCACCTCCTACTGTTGCTTGATAGACAGTCCACACCGGCTCGAGTACCAGCTGCACAAACATGGGCTTCAGGTTTCGTCCCTTGAGATGCTTGGGGCCCAGGATCTTTTTCGTCTTTGGATCCAAGTAAAAGTTACCCCATAGAACCTTTTCCATGATACCTCGCTTGATGCCGAGTTTCTTTTCGTACATGCTGGCAAACTGCCTGCAAGTGAAAGCCCAGCCGTCGACGGCGCTGCTGAAGATGACGTTGTTCTTCTCTGGCGCAAAGTAAATGTCTTCGTCGTCTCTCTCCTCGAATTTTATGTCGCCCGTTTCGCTAACCTGATCCGCAATGGCTGATTCTTTGGCTGCTGTTGCTGCGCTAACTCGCTCTTCCATCCTCTCTCTCCAGTTGAGATCCTCCTCCATTCGCTCACCCTGAAAGAAGCTTCCTAGAACGGCGTTGACCTGTTCTAGTAGCTTGTTCAAGTGAACATATGCTTCTGCGGGGGACATTTTGAGTTCCGTGACTAGCCGGTCAATCTTGTTGATGACGAGTAGAGGCTTGAGCTTCTCGATCCATGTCTGGCGAAGGACGGTGACTGTTTGACTGCAGACTCCCTCAACAGCGTCCACAAGAACAACAGCGCCGTCACACAACCTTGAGGCCGTCGAGACCTCTGAACTGAAGTCGATGTGGCCCGGAGAGTCGATTAGGTTGATGAGAAACTCCTTATCCTCAGGGTCAGCGTCGGGGGCTGTTTTCCGACGCATAGCGAAGTGGAGGGAGATGGCAGAAGATTCCATAGTGATTCCTCTTGTCTGCTCATCAGGCCTGGAGTCAAGATAACGGATCTTGCCGGCCAGCTTTGGTGAGATGATGCCATTTGTGGCAAGTAAAGCGTCGGTAAGTGAAGTCTTGCCATGGTCAACGTGTGCCAGGATACAAATCTGTCGAGCTATTAGTGTTTAATCAAGGCCTTGGCATGCTTCAACTCACATTTCGGATATCACTGGACTGTCGTTGAAGACTAGCCAGCTTTTCTGGAGTGACGACAGGCATGATGGCGGGGATCCCTGTAAATAATCGTGATGGTTTGGACTCTGAATTTCCAACTCGTCACACCTAGGGACTTGCTCCCTTTTGTATGCAACGGAAATGGATCTTGAGGTCGTTGTGAACCTTTAGAAACCGAATTAAGCTTGATTGTGGAAGCGGAGATAGGTTGCCTGCGTCTGGCTCGTCTGGCTCGTCTGGCTCATAGTGTGACTAATCGACGAATCTAGCCTTTACTGCTCAGGCAAGAGTCAGCAAACCTTAGTCTAATCATAGTCTTTTCTCACAGCATTTACAGTATGACTGAGAATGACTCATACATACATAGAGACACGGCTGATAGGCTCAATCTGTTTCCTGATCGGATTTCAGCAGCCAATCTGTAAAACATTGTCCGAATCACTGCCCCGCCTCCCAACTTGTCCCACCCACAAAGCCCCGATAGTGGAATTCGATGCGCACCTAAACAGTACAGCTCACCCCGACCTGTTACAGAGCAAGCACAGTTGTTAAAGCCCATGTAGCAGATGCACTTCTTAGAGTTCAAGAATGCTCTGAAAATTAAACCATCAAAGTACAACTACAACGTTGTAAAAACACAGAGTTGCGGTTCAAGTTGACATCTCGGGTGTGGCTTGAGGCTGTAGTTGAGCGAGCTGTGGCTCAAATTGCCCCGCTTTTTGGCCGCTCAACACTCCACAACACACAATAGCCCTAAAAGGCTCTCACGAAAATTCCGCGACAGACTCTGGAGCCCCTCAGGCGTAAAATTTCGATACCCCTCATCCACGTCGACACGATCGAGCGATACGACGCGCGAACCACCGAGCGATCGCACACGATGGCTACTTACCAGAACGGCGTGGCTCCGGCCCGCGCCATGGATGATGACAGCGACGTCGAGGAGGAGGCCCTGGTGGCCGAGTACAAGGAGCAAGTTCAGTATGAGGATGGTGATGACCTCAGCCGCACCACTTCTTTGAACATGGCCCAGCAGACCGACGATATCCAGTCCCGTCTTGTTCAGGCTGCCCAGCCTTTGGACTTCCAGGCGCCTCTCGAGACCAAGTTCCAGAGCTACGACTCTTACTGCAGCCTGTTCCACTTCATCCTTAACTCGGAGGGCCCTGTCGACCTCGAGCCTCCTTCGGTTGGTGGCCCCAAATGCTGAATCAGACCGGGCTGGGACTAACAAAGAACCCGCAGTACTACTGGGCTTGGGATGTTATCGATGAGTTCATTTACCAGTTCAACTCGTTCTCGTCGTACCGTATGCGCATCGCCCGCCAGACGACCAACGAGGAGGAGCGCCAGGCCCTCCGCGAGAACCCCAACACCTGGGGCTGCTACAGCGTCCTCAACGTCCTCTACTCCCTCATCCAGCGATCCCAGATCACCGACCAGCTGGCTGCTATGAAGCGCAACGAGGACCCCATGTCCGTTGCCGGCGAATACGGCTCAAAGAGCCTGTACCGAATGCTCGGCTACTTCTCCATCATCGGTCTTCTCCGGGTCCACTGTCTTCTCGGAGACTTCAGCCTAGCCCTCAAGACCCTCGATGATATCGAGCTCAACAAGAAGGCCATGTTCGCCCGCGTCATGGCTGCCCACTTCACCACTTACTACTACGTGGGCTTCTCCTACATGATGCAGCACCGCTACGCCGATGCCATCCGCATGTTCAGCCACATCCTCGTCTACGTCTCGAGGACCAAGAACTTCCAGAAGAGCGCTCAGTACGACTCTATCACCAAGAAGAACGAGCAGATGTACGCTCTCATCGCCATCTGCGTCGCTTTCCAGCCCACCCGCCTGGACGACACCATCCACAGCGCTCTCCGTGAGAAGTACGGTGACCAGCTCCTTAAGCTCCAGCGCGGTGGCCCCGAGTCCCTCCCCATCTTTGAGGAGCTCTTCCGCGCCGCGTGCCCCAAGTTCATCTCCCCTGTTCCTCCGGACTTTGAGAACCCCGAGGCCAACATCGACCCCGTCGAGCACCACCTCGCTGTCTTCATGGACGAGGTCAAGACCAACATGTGGGGCCCCACCATCAAGTCTTACCTCCGACTTTACACCACCATGGACCTCCACAAGCTCTCTGGCTTCCTCGAGGTGAAGCCTGAGGAGCTGCGATCATGGCTTCTGGTCACCAAGCAGCGCACCAAGCAGCTGCGATGGCAGGACCAGGGTCTGCTTGAGGGTGAGCTGGTCAACGTCAGCGACCTTGACTATGCTCTCCAAGGCGTGAGTACCCCAAAATATTCTTTGCGTTTGATCAGTGCTAATGTTTCCCCAGGACCTGATTCACATCTCGGAGGCCAAGGTGGGACGAAAGCTGGTGGACTGGTATCTCCGAAACCTGTCCCGCACCTACAACTGAGGTGCTACAGAGAATCTTGGCAGACCAATTTTCTCAACTTCGCAGGGCCCCTGAGCCTGACAGCACTGGGCATGTCGAGGCTGAGGGCACAGCTGGGCCGGGGCGAGGAAGAACATCTGGGGTTATGCAGGCCGACTTGGTAGGATGCATGGCATGGCAACGGCGTCTCGGAGTTGGTGATGCTCGTGCAAAAGCTTGAGAATTTCTCGAGTTTGTCTGTATGTGTGGCAGAGAAATGGGACATGCTCCTGAGGCATTAGGGCCTACGAAACGGCAATGAAGAATAAAAGGAATCAAAAGTCATTTAATTCACACTCAGGACCTCGGTTGCTTGTTCATGTACCGTCCTTGCTGCAGTGCGTGGTGTTGCATGGATGGGTTGGCCGATCAAGATGGTACTAGATACGACGTCCGACGACGGCAGCGATGATTCGACCTCGTTATCTCCAGACTCCTTGGGCTTATGATTTGAGGCTTCGAAGTCGAAGGACGTTGATCGATAAGTAGACGTGTCCATGTAGAGGACTGAAGCCGAAGTTACATATTTCTTGTGTGGTTTAAGTGATCAAGCACATCATATCGCCACTATTCAATGACAACGTTATAGACATCTTCACTAAAGGCAGGTCATCTCTGCCTAAATGTAGTATTAGAGAAGTTATAGCGTAGATAGCTATTCCCATGTTTTCATGCTCCACTGGCTTGTCTAGAGCAAGCAAGCGTGGATACTAACTATTACTATTATTTGGGCGAAAAGCCCTTCCAATATGTTCCGCTTTATTGATTCCAAGCCTCTGTTCTCTTACTGATCCGGTTGGTTGAAAGAAAAGCCCGGCTCCTCAATCAACTCCATCATCTGAAGGTTGCTATTGAACCACTCATCGAGCTGACCCGTGTTGCCCATCCATACCCTCTGGTCCACTCCCTTCCAAGCGCCTGTCCCATCACTCATGCCACTATTACGCGTGCCTAGCCTGGACATGTCGCCCTGGGCTTGGCTGACATCCACGGGCTGTTGCTGCCAGCTCTGAAGGGGCATTGGCAGACCCAATTCAGCAATGTATGTGTCCAGCTCGGTGCTCTCTTGCATCTGATTTGCCGCCGGGGCTGAGGCGCGGGACTTGACATAGCGGATGGCCACGTTATACAGGACTTGGAATAGTTGGAACATCTTGACTGCTGCGTCTGACATTGCTGGAGCAGCCTCTATAGACAAGAGGAAGCTGCGCAGACGGTCTAAGTCTGCCTCGTCTTGCGTAGCAATGACTTGGCAGAAGAGGACGATGAAAGGGATAAACGGAGCAAAGAGTAAAGTCCTGTACGAGTTAGAGTACTCTTCTAGAGATAGACTCAGGGGTCGCTTACCAGTGCACGTATGCAGTGAAATGAATGGAATGAACATTCTGGAGCACTGCCATACATTCTTGATGCCGCTGTAGCGTTGTTCTCGCCGCTTCGACACACTCAGGTATGAAGGGCGTAGAGGAACCCGCGGGCGGAGAGCTTGCTCGATACGTGAGTGTCAGGAGAGAGAGGCGGGTGACGTCGTCCGAAATAGTGATGTAGTTTGTAAAATCCTGGCCAATCTTCTTGCCAAGCTCGGTTATCCATTTCTTCTGTATGTTGATGGTTAGATGGTGCCTTTTAAAGCTAGATCCGTAGCTACAATGCAGGAAACTCACACTCATCTCGGCTCTCTTTATTTGAATCTCATTCAGTTTGCTGGCGATGGCCTTAACACGCGACTCCCGCACATCCTGGGGCTGATTGAGAGACTCGGGGCTGTATAGTAACTCGTAGATATTCCCCTGGTACTTTGCGGTTGTGACCCAGAGAGAGAGCAATGCCAGAAAGGGAGTAGTCTGAAAATCCTCTTCTTGTGGGATCGGGACGACTATGTCCCAATCTGGCATTGTCGAAGCCCGTCCTAAGCGAAGCGACAAGCTTTTGTCGATAAAGTATACACACCAGAAGAGTAGTTGTTTTTGCCGTACGTCGATAGGACTCTCACTTATTTTGGAGGCGAGCTGGTGGAAACCTAGCCTAAAACATAGCTCAGACGCTTTACGGATCAAAGTCCAGGATATCGAGGGCTTCGAGATTTCAATAGCATAGAAAGCCTGGCGACTGGTCAGATAAATGTATCGAGTTGAGGGTAGCAAGGTATATACTCACGCCTATTACAAGGGCGAAAACCATACTCGTATTAGAAGGCAGATGCAACGGAAGGTTTACGAGGGCCGTCTCGAGGTTTCTACGGCACATATGGGAGAACGACAGCATCTCGCTCTCCTCTTCGGGAACAAAAATCGCACGATCTTCAAAAAGATACATGAGGCCGGCATTGGCGATGATGAATTCGGCCTCTGAGAAGTCCTTGGAAAAGTAAATACTCAGGCAAATGTCCGAAAAATGCTCCATAGGCAAGACCTCGTTCATGAAGAGAATCCCATCTGAAGGAGTGGCTGCGAGTAGCGTTAGTTTATTAACTCCAGTCGATCGAGATAATGGTGCAGAAGAGATGGGCTTACTTTTGACAGCGCGAATAATAGTGACTGTCTTTTGGATCGGGGGCAGTTCAAAACTTCGAAGTGAAGGGCGGACAGCTGGCAGAGCATTCGGGTAAGCCATCTCAGTCGCGGCCGTCTGCTGCTTCAGGCCATTGACAAGGTGGTGAAGAGAGTCCAAGATGTCACCCGTCTCAAGACTTGAGCCCTGCAGGGATCTGGGGCTGCTGCGGATAGCATTTCGAAGGTAGTTGTTGGCGAAGATGGAGTGGGTAGCTAAGGATGATTCTCCTTCGACAACAGTGCTATCTGAAGTCGACGGGACGACGTGGCCGAAGGGCGTCGACGCAGTCGATAGCACCTGATTCTGGTGAATGCTCTCCGGGGTCTCTCTATCATACAAGGCTTGGTGTTGAGCAGACCAGCGCCGCTCATTTGTCTGGAGGTTCCGGAGGAGATGGGTGACTTCATCTAGCCGGCGATCGATCGATTCGATCTTTTTTTCACTACATGGGCAAAGCAGCCAAGTGTGAGCATTCCGGATGATCGTTCAAGAGTTGATAGTCGGGTAACATGGATTTCAAGACTCACTGTTGAGTGGATAGATGAATTCGGGTGCGCTTCGTCTGAGGCCGCGCGACGGTAAGAGTGCACGGTACCTTGGCCTGCTGGCAATGAGAACATGGCGAGTTTCTATCGCAGCGTATCTACCAAAAGCTTGGTCAGTCATGGTACAGCTTTTGACTATAGAAATGCGATAGAACAAAAGTAAGTGAGGGCTTATGCTGGTGAGAAGTAGTGATGCGCATAGGCCACTGGGACAGGTTCTACACTAGAGGTGTATCGAAAACACGAATGACATGGGCATAGATGAATGAATGTACCTTGCGGCTACGACAGTTGTCACACTGGAAAGAGTGTTAGCTACCGATATGCTATTTAAAGCAGAAACTACAAGACTAACTGCTCGCCGTAAGAAAGAGCCACCGGGGTTGTTCTGTGGTGAGCCCGAGCCCTCATCTGGGCCCTCAGCCTCAAACTGGTCGACTTCGTCGTTCATGAGCGGACGTAAGCTGCGAGTGGGTATAATTTCAAGCGCTCCGGGGGAGTATTATTAATCGCAAAAGATACGAAAAGTATAAAGGCAAACCCGAGATGTCAAAAAAGAGTTTTATAGAGAACGATTGATCTGACGACTGTGACGATAAGGGGTGTAAAACGGGATACGCGGACTCCGGGACACTTGGAGCCCTCGGGTTTACGGGGTCTAGGGGACCCGAAGCTGTGCCTACCCTACATGCTTGGAATGTGAAATCAACAGAGAGGGAGAGAAAATAGAGTGTCAGATAAGAGAGGACTTTGACCTTGGTTTCGCACCACACCTGAGACAAGTAGTTTCTTAGCTAAGTGGTGAGAATCAGATCTGCACTGGGCTTTAGTAGCAATTCTACACTATATTGATCCTCATGCGGTTAGCAGAAACCATCGGGCTGTCGGTACTGTTGGTACCAGGGAGGTAAATTGCGCGCAGGTGTTGGGTGTTTCAACCTGCTTAATCCCCGAAGCTGATGGAGAACACGAGATTGATTGGGCTGGACCGTCGCCTCGACCAGTCTCGTGCTTGAGGTCCCCCGCGGGGCCCCTAAAAAATTGATGGGTCGGTCACTTCATACAGACTAACGTTGAGAAAAGTACCAGGCTCTGTGCCGTGCACCTTTATCGTCGGCGGGACCGAACCGGAACAAGACAAGATACCTGCCTAATCCCGACTAGCCCACGGAGTACAGCACTGAACTGTTTCGTCATCCGGCGATATTGTGGATGAGATACACGTGCCATTGTTCCAGAACTGAAGACTGGTGGCGCCGCGCCCCTATTTTCTTACACAACTGCTTCAAGCGTTCTAGTGCTCGCGCGGGCTCATCTCTGCCGGTTGCTTCTCGCCACCAGCTGGAATTTTCTCCCCTCTTACTTCTTTTCTTTTTTAGAGCTTGACATATCCCTTGGTTTTTATTTTACTTCCCCATCTGGTTCCCTCCTTGTATATCATCATTAGGGATAACACTCGGTTCCTCTTCTAGCTTCCCTTGGCTTTCTTGTAAGGCCATTTACCCCATCTTGCCCTGGCACTCATCGTGCTTGGCATCTATCACGTTGTAGTGGCTGACCTTGACTAGTAGTTACGTGACTACCTTGCTTATAGATGTCGCGTTTTGACATCGACGCCTGAGCGAAGCAAAAAAAAATAAGCAGAGGTGGCTTGAGGTTATTCAACGCCTTCGACCATGGGTGCTCCAGAACCCAGCCAGCGGGCATTCGCAGGCGAGGCCAACGAGGCTTCGCTGCCCGGACATTTCAAAGACCACGACGATGGCGACCAGATGCTCGAGAGCCTGGGCTATACGCCCCAGCTGCAGCGTAACCGATCAACCCTCCAGGTCGCCTTCATGGCCTTTGTCCTTGCCTCGATTCCTTATGGACTTGCGACAACCTTTAACCCGCCCGTCACTACTGGAGGCCCCGTGAACATCATCTGGGGCTGGGTGGCCGTCTCGTCCATGATCATCTGCGTTGCTGCGTCTCTCGGTGAAATTACGAGCGTGTTCCCTATTGCTGGAGGTACTACTTCCCGCCGTTTTGCCCTACAGTACTCGTGCTTTTGCTCCCGTGCCCAGGCCCGCGTATCCTAAAGTTAAAGTACTGTCCATGTTTGACCAAAGACTGACTGTTTGCTCGTCTCCAGGGGTTTACTATCAAACCTTTATGCTGGCGCCTGCCCGTTGGCGCCGCGAGGCCAGTTGGATCTGTGGCTGGCTGTTTGTCGTTGGCAACATCAGTATCACCTTGTCCGTGACTTTCGGCACTACATTGTTCATCGTTGCCGTTGTCAACCTCTTTGAATCCGCGCCCGGTGTGGGCGTCCTCGCTGGCGAGCCGTACCAGGTGTATCTCATCTTCGTTGGCGTCACCCTGTTTAGCAATGCCGTCTCAGCTCTGGGCAACAAGTGGCTTCCGTGGCTTGATGTAAGAGCCGTCTCATTCCTCCGAAGCCTGTCCTTGACTGACTTCTTAGACCGCTGCCATTTTCTGGACCTTTGCTGGTGTCATTGCCCTCATGATCTCGATTCTCGTCCTCGCAAAGGAAGGCCGTCGTGACGCCAAATGGGTCTTTACCCATTTTGAGAATAATTCTGGCTGGCCTGACGGATGGGCATTCTGCGTTGGTTTACTACACGCTGCATATGCCACATCTTCAACTGGCATGATCATTTCGTACGTGTTTCTCTTACCTTCATTCTGGCCTCCAGGGCCCTGGAAGACCAAAACCTGACTATTTATAGCATGTGCGAAGAAGTCAAGAAGCCTGATATCCAGGTCCCCAAAGCCATGGTCGCCACTGTTTTCATCAACACTTTCGCTGGCCTGCTCTTCTGCATCCCCATTTGCTTTGTCCTCCCTGACCTGAAGTACCTCGTCAGCCTTCCCTCGGGCCAGCCTATCCCTCCGACTATCAAGGCCGCCGTTGGGTCAGCAGGCGGTGCTTTCGGGCTCCTGTTCCCCCTAGTTGTTTTGGGTATTATCTGTGGCATCGGCTGCATTACTGCTTCTTCTCGCTGCGTCTGGGCGTTTAGCCGTGACGGAGCTATGCCAGGAGCCCGAATTTGGGCGAAAGTCAACAACCGTCTCGACGTTCCTCTCAACGCCATGATGCTTAGCATGGTTATTCATTTGCTGCTTGGCTTGATCTACTTTGGATCGTCGGCGGCATTCAACGCCTTTTCAGGTGTCGGCGTGCTTACTCTTAATGCTTCTTACGCAACACCGGTTGCTATCAACATGCTTACCAAGAGGCAGCAAGTTAAGGGAGCCAAGTTCCCGCTTGGCAAATTCGGATATTTCGCCAATGCTGTGGCTGTCGGTATGTGCTTCTTTTCTCCCAGGCCCCTCCACCCCTGCTAACGTGTTTGTAGCCTGGTCTATTCTCGCAATCCCACTCTTCTGTATGCCCCTTACCCTGCCAGTTACTGTGACCAGTGTCAACTATGCTGCTGTTCTCTTTGCTGCTACCTGCCTTATCTCGGGCGGCTGGTACTGGGCGTGGGGTTACAAGAACTACACAGGGCCACCGATCGCCAGCAACAACGCACACCTAGAGTAGGGTTGCGTACCTTGCTATACGTTTTTTTAATATTTCGTGATGGGCTTGTTCGCCTGGTAAGCCAGGGATGTTTGCCAAAGTATTGGACTTGGTTACTGAGTCGTCCTCGCAACAGATCTGTCTATATAATTTCCGCCCTCAGAGTCTAAAGCATGCGTGGAATAAAGATCAACAATAGGTATATTATGTATTTTAGGCTGTCCTCTTTGTCTTTGGTAAATCAAACGAAATTGTCAAATTAGGCGAGAGCAAAAGTGCGAGACAACACCCATCTAGCGTCAGCCGATAGTCTTCGGCGATTCATTGAGAGGAACTTTGGAGTTACTTCATTAACTTACGAGGTGACGTTACTTCCTTGAGCATTTTAAGTTTCAGAACTTGGACCAGTTATATAATTATGGGCCACCTGGTCAGGTCTACCGTCCTTGCCGTAAGTTAAGGCAGATGCAACCACGCAGCTTAAGAGCAAACTGAGCTCCGCCTCGATTTCTTCCACCTGAACAACCAGAGCAACCAACCAACCGACAAATCGCTCTATTTCGCCAACTGAGGTCCCATATTTTCTATTTGCCCTACGCCATAGCGTACTAGTGTCGTCCCCTACCTAACCATGACCCCACCTAACCGCGGAAAATCATGAGAAACCTTAAGACCTTATAATAACCTTTTAAGCCGCACTACGCTATAAAATTAATATAAATTTACTAATAAAGTCTAGATAATTAAAAAAGACCTATTATTTAACTATTTAATTATTTTTTTTTACTTTTATAGCTTTAAGTATATATAACTTAGTTATCTATTTTATTACTTTTATTTCTACTTTAATTTAGGTATTATTAATTATATAAGTAGCTATAAAGGCTATATTTAAGTCGATCTAAACTTTAATCTTTTCTATAGGCTAAAGAGATTCTAATTAATTCTCTAGAAAGCTTACTTTTATAGTTAATTTAGTATTAACGATAGTTAAATATATAATCTAATCTCTAGCCTTATTAAGTAAGGTATACTTATTATAGTAACTATAATTAATTAGCTTAATCTTATTTTATATAGTATTAAGCTAGTATTAAAGATTACCTTAATTTATAAATATATAAGAAATACTTTTTAGCTTAATTTTTTATTATTTTAATATTAATAGCTTAAGTATTATTAATAAAGGCTACTTAGTATTTATTACCTTCTTTAATAGCTTTTCTATATTAACTAGCTAAATTTTAGCGCCTAAAAAAGTATATTAGATATTACTTATTATAAAAGCTTTCTCTAAAGCTACTCTATAGCTTTTTAAGAAGTATTATTTTTAAATTAGAGCTATAGTTTAAAAGGTAGTATACTTATAGTTCTCTTAGCGAAATATATACTTAAGAGGA